>VZTI01004088.1:209852-297582 GCA_013397865.1 Struthidea cinerea | reverse complement strand
CCCCCCCCCCCCTGCAACCTGTTATATAAAATAAAGTGAAAGCAACCTTTAAAAATGAAGTGTAACCAAGCATTACAACTAAATGAGATCACTTTCCTTTTAGGTTTGTTATTTTCAATCAGACCTTGTATAATGAGAATTGAAATGAAATTAAAAAATTCCCCGGTGCAGTAAAAATATAAATGTAAAATTCTATTAATGCTCTTTCACTACACAGTGTCTATCATCATAGCTGTCATTGGGGTTGCTAAAAAACTGATTAGATGAAGCATTGTATCTCGAAGGCCTATGCACACGTTAATGGATTTTTGTCCATTCTGTGGTTAACCAATTAAAATTCACCTAAGTACTGTGGGTTTGAAAGTCTGACAGAACCACAGAATTTATTGATTTCCTGTTTCAGCCTAGGTTGTCTACCATGAGAGAGCGCAGAGGGAAAAGCTGAGTTACAGGTGACATGGAAAACTGGTGATGGGATGGGAAATGCAAATAATTTAGTAAGATGCAACTGTGCATGGAGAAAGATGGTTGGGGGAAAGGCCAATATGCTGACAGATATTTCCACTATCTTCTACAAACCGTTCTTGAAAATTTTTTGGCCTTATTATTCTGCTCTAACACACAATGCAGCCGTCATGAGGGAAAGAGGATGGACAGACACTGTTCTGTTCTCTCTGGTGACCAGTGACAGGACCGAAGGGAATGGCCTGAAGTTGTGTCAGGGAAGATTTAGGTTAGAAAAATGTTCTCCACCCAGAGCATGGCTGGGCACTGGAACAGCTCCCCAGGGAAGTGGTCACAGCCCCAAGCCTGACAGAGTGCAAGAAGTGTTTGGACAATGCTCTCAGGCACATGGTGTGACTCTTGGGGTGTCCTGTTCAGGGCCAAGAGCTGGGCTCAATGATCCTTGAGGGTCCCTTCCAGCTCAGCTTATTCTTGGATTCTATGATTCTTATGTTAATTTAAGAAATATGCCATTGTTTGACTTCACAGATAAGAGAATTTGGGAACCTTGTGTTGTTTAGTAAATCCATGGAGAGTGTGAGTGATTTGCATGACTTCAGAGGAAGTGATGAATGCTGAGGCTTAAGTTGGGAGAGAGAGATATTTTATAAGGTGAATAAAATTTGAAAAGTGGAGGGCATTTCTACTCCTGTCCATAGACATATTCTCTTACGGAGTTATCCTGTAAGATTATGTGGAAGAATTTTGCGTAACAGAACCTGATCATTGATCTTAATGTAGCATCATAAGAGAGAAGACAGAATTTGATAAAACGTAATTTTTATCAAAAATTAATAAGTTTTTATGGCCAGGATTATCTAATATGATGTATAGCAGGCTGTGGATGCTGGAAAGCTTTGGTAGAGAAATCTTTCATCTTTCTGCAGCGTTCTGTGAGAACTTTGCAGTTCTCACAGAAGCTATGAAAACACTGCTATGGGTTTTTTTAAACTAACTCTTTATCTTGCACCTGGGTTTGTTATGCAAGATTGTTACAGTTCTAGCTTTCTAATATTTTGGAATAAGTGTCTTAGAGCTTGACCAATCCCCTCAAGGGGTGGATGGCCAAGCACCCAATTGTCTTGTGCCATTCAACACACTCTTTGAGAACCCTGTTATAAAAGATGAATTAATTAATTAATAAAGATCAGAACTGCTTTCCTTCTGAACTTGTCGTGCCATTCCTCGTCGTTAGTGCCGCTCACAGCGACAGCAGGCCATCAAATTTTAGTCAGTGATTTCTATTTTAAGGCTGATACCTACATTTAAACTACAGGCAGTCTTGATTTAAAGCAAACAATTGATGGAGATGCTGATACTGAAGGTATTTCAGCATCACAGCTGAAACAGTTCTGTTAACAGCATGGTTTGATAGAGCCAGTAAGAGAAGGCCCTGTGTTAGCAGTGGTCATTCTGATTGATGCATGGCTTACATTTATATGTGTGTGTGTGTGGACTCGCTGTGACCCCACTTTGCTGCCAGCCATTCAGCACATTCCCCATTTACTGAACTCCTGGAGCTACAGGTGCTACAAACACTTAGTTCCAGAGCTGATGAATATGCATGTTTGAATGCACAAAGCATGGTGGGTCAAAGAATGTTGAAGGTCTTCCTAAAAGGTAAACCTTCTTTCTAGAACTGATTTCTATCAGCAAATTAGTGAATTTAGTGTTAATTGTGTGCTGAAATCTGTCTTCAGAACCCATTTCCTTTAAGGGTTAATGATTGTGCTCGCTGTGTGTAATAATAGTTTTCTTAGGACAGTTGACCTACTGTTGGCATAGTTCTAAAGGTGTCCGTGTTTATACCATCATGTTATCCAAATGAAATTTAGGCAGTGATTTAAAGATTGTGTTGGGAAAAGGGATAATTTTTTATCAAAAAATCCCACATATCCCATATCCCTTTGTAGTTCATACAAAGCCTTGCTGGTTAAGATGTAGTTCAGGCTATGAATTTTTATTCATTTTTTATGGTTGACTGCTGATTTCTCTCTGATATTTAGGATCTTCATATGCCAGCCACTTTAGTTGTGATCTGCAGTTGTGATCTGAGCACAGCTGCACATACCGAGCTGTATCAAAACACCTTTATTTATTATATTATTTATTATATGTGTTGATTGGGAAGGAGAAGGAACTCTCTTCCCCCTGCTTCTTTCTTTTGAAGTACGGTGAACATACAGTTCTCCTACCAACTGTTTCATTCCTTTCTTCTTTATTTCCTGGCAGGATAAACTTGTGCTTTGAGGAGCAGGCTGACAAATAAGTGCAGTCACTAGGAAGGCACAGAGGAAGTTCACTGTTACTATTATGTGACAATAAGGATGCTTGGAAGATCCTGGAGATACTCAATGTAGAATTCTCACTTTCCATTTGCAAAAATGCAAGATTGTCAAATCTAGAAGAGACTGCCTGCTAGGAATTCAGAGAAATAAGAACTCCTAAATTTTTCCCCGTTTAGTAGAGGAAGCATCTGTGCATGTGTTCAAATGCCAGGTACAATTTTGATGGCTTTATTATAAGTTAAAGGCCTTCTATCACCTTCACTGCTTTTTTTCCTGCAGTAAATCTGACTTGTATGGTCATGACAAAATGGAGTATAATTTTGAAATATTGATTTATTGTTTCCACCTCTTCAGGTATTCCTAGACACTTGATATGTGTTTTGATTAGCTGACTTCCAAATTAAGGACCTAATTCAACAGTAATGCCTATTTTGTCACAGACAAAAAGCCCTTTGCCTTCAGGAACAGTGTATTTTATATGAGTGAAGGTGAGAAGAAGACAGGTTTTCTAAATCTAGTCAGGAATGTTTGCTCTTTAGACACTGATTGGACCCTTTCAGTGAGTGAAACACAAGGAATTAGAGTGTTGTAGCTGTGTGAAGAATCTGTTAATAAATTCAGTGAGTATCACCCATCCACAGTCTGTGGAGATAAATCCAACTTTCTCACTTTACAGAAACTTTCCAAGCAAGGCATATCTCTATGGCTAACCAAAGCAACAAAATGATTGAAGCAGGAGAGAATGCTTTTTTGCTTCTTCCTTCCCATCTCTCACAGAAGTGGTGAATTGCTCTATAAGTTACTGAATTAGAGGATAACTGTTCTTGAGAGTTATATCAAAGAATGTCAGAGCAGTTCCACTAATGACAATGGCTATCTGAGTGAATATTGTAGCCAGGGCATCATGTCAATAATGAAGTAGTTTGAAGTACTTTTAAATGATATTTCTGCTGACTCTAGTTGAAAATCCATGTCATGTAATAGAGCTGTAAGTGCTATTCTAAAGGTTCTTCTCGAGACAGTATGCTCTGAAAGTGAGCAAATCAACCTGAAGGGTGCTCTAATAAATGGATTTATAATGTATTGTTGTCTTAATGTGCATGTCTTCTGACTAACACGTTCTGATCTGATTAAGTGCTGATTTTCACTTGCTTTTAAATTACAGAGCAACAATGTCTCTGTGGAATAAGATTTCTGTGATGTGTGCAGGAACCTAAGTGAAGGAGCACTACAATTTTAAAGATCTCTGTTTTGGTAGTTCTTGTTGGCAGAAAGTTTTCTTCAATTAAAACACCTTTTGCTCATTTTTCACTTATTGCACTGCTTTCAAGGCTGGTCTTCTGAAGTTGATGCATCTATTGATGATAATGGGTTAAGTCTCAGATACAGTATGTGGTGATGGATTATCATTACAAGAGGACTTAAGATTGATTTACTTGTGAAGCTGTTTGTGAGCTTTCCATTAGGATCATGTTCTTCATGAAGTCCGGGTCTTGTTCCACTCTGTAGTATCGTCGTGGATGTTTTTCTTTTCTGCATGTTTAAACTGTTATAATACTTAGAAAAAATCTCCTTGTTTTGGCTTTAGGCAAGCTATAGAGAGTTCTCGTATACAACTACTGATTTAAAATTTTGCAGTCAGAAAAAGGACACTGCAGATGTCCCCTTTGTGTGTATAAACAGTACAATATGTTTTTTGATTGTATGGAAGTGTACTTTTCAATCTTTATTTTCTTACAGCATTATGTGCAATTTTCTGCATAATCCAGAAGTTCACTCAAATGCTGCTCTACCTTCTCTAGCTCTGGAATAACATTTCTTTTGTTTTTAACTGCAGCTCCTTTTAAAATTAACCATACTTTTCATAGATAATCATTAATTTATTTCTAAAGGAGGATAAATTCATTAATTAATTTCCTGGGAACCTACAGCCCGTCAGCCTCACCTTGTTCCTGGGAAAATCATGGAACAGATCCTCCTAGAAGCTGTGCACATGGAGAATAGGGACATGATTCAAGACAGTCAGCACAGGTTCACTGAGGGAAAGTCCTGTCTGACCAAGGGCAGTCCCTGGTATCAGCACAGGCTGGGGATGAACAGATTAGAGTAGCCCTGCTGAGAAGGACCTTGGGGGGGCTGGTNAAGGACCTTGGGGGTGCTGGTGGATGAGAGGCTGGACATGACCCAGCCGTGTGCACTCACAGCCCAGAGAGGCAAACATGTCCTGGGCTGCACCCAAAGCAGCGTGGTCAGCAGCGTGAGGGAGGGGATTCTGCCCCTCTGCTCTGCTCTGGTGCGATCCCACCTGCAGTGCTGCATCCAGCTCTGGGGTCCCCAGCAGAGAAGGACATTGATCTGTTGGAGAGAGTCCTGAGGAGGGACAGCAAGTTGATTAGAGGGATGGAGCAGCTCTCCTGTGAGGAAAGGCTGAAAGAATTGGGGTTGTTCATCCAGGAGAAGAGAAGGCTTCTGGATGACCTAATTTTGGCCTTCCAGTAGCTGAAAGAGCTCACAAGAAAGATGGAGAGAGACTTTTTACAGGGGTGTGTAGTGACAGGACACGGGGCAATGGCTTCAGACTGAAAGAGTGTGGGTTTAGATTAGTTATTAGGAAGAAATTCTGTCTGTAAGGGTGGTGAGGCACAGGAACAGGTCATCCAGAGAAGTTGTGAATGTCCCATCCGTGGCAGTGATCAAGGCCAGGTTTGCTGGAGGTCTGAGCAACCTGGTCTGGTGCTGATGCCACGATGGTTTTTTGCCTTTTCTTTTAAACCCCTGTTATGTCTTTTTACAACTTCTGTATTCTTGGTGCTTTAGCCTCCATTCTTGGACTTGTTTGTTAAGCTAGGAGACTAAACATTTTAGAGGTTTCATAGTTAGGGAGCAATATGCCCCAGACCCCAAGGTCCTCTCCAGAACACATTTTGTAAACTAAGATAGAACCATCCAGGGGAAGGTTCTTGGGGAGAGGGCTCACTCAAGCCTCCCATTGGGGAATTTTTGATAGATATACTAATTAGTAAGACCTATAATGTAATACCAGATCTTTTGGATGGGGGCTTTGCAGTGGGCATGGAGGTGCATTCGACCCGGATGTAGTAAACCTAAGGATCCTTAAAATAAATACCAAGGTAAAATCCCTTTTTCCCTTCTAACCATGTTTGACTCTTGATTTTAAGACCAGGAAAAGGCATCAGTGCCAGGAGGGTTGGAACTAGATAATCTTTAACGGCCCTTCCAACCCAAACTATTCTATGATTCTACAATTTATATATAATCCCATAATGTGAAGTCTTATTGCTATCCCCTTTTCTCAGATGAAGTGGTCCACAGTGAAGGAGGCATAAACTGAGATTTTGGTCAAAGTACATGTTAATATGTGTGTGGGATTTGAGAAACTCAAGGCTTGTTTTCTCAGGGACAGGAAGTGAGGTCATGGTGAGTGATGACCTGCTGGCCAGTGTTCAAACTTCCTTGAAATAGTTTTTTGTGCCTGAGCTTGACAGGACCTCCTTTAGGGATGAAAGCTTGGAGGAGGAAAGAATTGCTGTGAGGTGAGGAAAGGGGACTTGAATACACCCTGTGCCTATGCAATATGTACAAAATGCCTCCCTGCTAAGAAAAACTCTCAGTTGAAATAAGGAGACTGGAAATACCCAGGATGTTCTCCTTTGATTATCTGCTGTGGACAAAAGAACGTGCCATTCCCGTGGGGCTTGGCTGGCTGTGTAGATGGGCTTTTGTCTGCTTGTCTCTGTGCATGTGCACTGAGGCTCTTCTGGCTCTGTTAAACTGGTGGAAATGAGGGACTTGATTACCAAATATTTCTGTAGTCCTGGGGATTGTCAGTAATTCTTTTTCATGTTGTGACTTTGCTGTCAGAGAGGACTCAGCAGAGGCGAGTCTGCAGTGAAGGGTTTTAGGGTTTTGCCTGCCTTGACCCCATTTGAAGTCCTGCAGCACATAGGACAAGTTCTTACAGGGTTTTAGAGGGTGAGACCATCAGGATGATAACAGGTTTTAGTTTCAAGTCAGATGTGCAAAGTCATATTTGCCCTGTGACAAAAAGTTCAGGATCCAGTTTAATTATAAAACAAGTTAAAAATTTAACTAGAAGTTTTTTTGCTTCACAAAGGATATGTAAACAAGACAAAGCCCACTTAAAATCATATGACCAGACTTGCGTTTTGAGCTATCACACCTTGGATATATCAGAGCTTACTGGCATGATATTGACCCTATTTAAATATGGTAAGTGGCTTGAAGTCAGACCACAGATTCCTTTTGATCATCCAAAAAACATCTGTTAAAAGGTGCTGCAATCTCACTTCAGTTAAATTTTCATCTTAAGCATGTTTATAGGATGCAGCAGAGCATCACAGAAATGTAATCTGCAGATTCCTCTGTCCTTATTTTTGTCTCATTCCCTCCTTGCCACCTCCTACCACAGGGCACCACATAGTGATGTCTGACCCTTGAGCTAGGATGCAGATACACATTTCTGGAGTGACATACTCTATCATCTGCCCTCCTGGCCCTTGAAGCAAGCTAAGTGCTGGGCATTCACTCCATTTTCCCAGCAAAACATTTTGCAGAAATAACGTTTTCTACTGAAAAATCATTTTGACAGCGATGTCCCAAAGAGCCTCACCAGCCAGCTTTATGTGCAGGAAAATGAAGTTAATAACAGGGAAAAGCTTATCTAGCAAACAGGAGAATGAACTGTAGGCAGTGTGTCTCAGGACAGACTGCCAAGTATTGATTGTTTGGGATAAGAAACAAATAACAATAATCTGTTAGTCACAAGTGGAATAGATAGAATGCACTGTTTCTGTAAGCATGTCTCCTGGAGCTGAGACATAAAGCAGAGAAACTTTACAAGTGTCTGTCAAATCAGCTCAACTGAAGTAAGATGTATCTCCTGATAGCAGCAGCAGGCTGTCAGCTGTGTGACAGATCTGAATAAAATGCTGTTTTCCAAAGATTTCTTCAAGAACAGAAACATAAAAGCAAAAGAGAAGAATACAAACAAAAATCCTCCACACACAGTCTCTTTATTACCAGTGCCTGAATTTTAAGTGAGAAATGCTGCTACTACTTCTGAATAGATATACTTCTCTGTTTGATGTCTCTTAGAATCACTGAATTTATCATCAGTTTCTTTGCAAGATGACCAAGCCCAACAGCAAAGGTTGGACACTATTCTCCACTGTTGGATAGGTGTCCTTTCTTCTGGGTCGTCCACAGCATGGGGGAAAGAATAAACTAGAAACAGCCTGAGACCTGGAAGGAGTGCAAAGCTGACCTCATTTCTGCAAAATTTATTTTTGACTAGACCTCCAAGGGGGTTAAGAGGATGCATAAATTACAAAGTTGTTGGCTCCCATGTGAGGAAATACTGGAAGAACAGCAATGTGTGTGATCATAACTCACATTTTCCCTGCTCTGTTTCTATAACCAGCCTTTTTTAGCCATTCCCTCTGATCTTTTTCCCTACCTCCTCGTCTAGTTGCTGTCTCTCTGCCTTTGGCCTACTGTTGCACTTTCCCCAATGACATTTCTCAGTCCCAGGCTTCAAACTCTTTGTGCAGTTTCCTCCCTTTCCATGAGCTTCTTGTCTTGAGATCATCAATCCCCTAATGCATACCTGAGATCCAGGTTGAATATCTAGTTTCTCTTCCTTGTTGTCACTCACACTGATCTCCTCACCCGGTCTTTTCCAGGGTCTTCTCCCTCATGCACGTTCCAGGCCCAGTCTGCTTGTCCTCTGCTCCACTCGCTGGTTCCTGTACTGGATGCTGAATAATGACACATGTGGATTTACGAGTTGTAGCACCGGTCATGGAGAACCGCTTCCAGAATTGCTGTCACACATGCTGCAAGTGAACAGGATGGTCTTCTGCCACCTCTTCTACTTCTTACTTCCAGGAACAGAGATGTGCAGATTTAGAGCTATTCCTGAGGAACTCCTTTCGGTATCAAATGCAGTTTGATCACTTCAAAAAGCTTTTTTCCCAGCTTTGTTAGCCTGCCTGTTAGTCTAGACAGACTGTAAGGCCATAGAATGGAGCAATACTGCTTCCTACACCTGAGCTGGGCTGCTGAGAGCTAGGTCAGGTATGCCCACAAGGGGATTACTTCAGACCACAACACCAACTCTGCCTTCTGGTTTGGGAAATATGTTTTCCTTCCATTATACCCGAAAAAGCCCTTTACAGCATAGCAGTGACTGGTTTAGCTGGTTTAGTTTCTGTATTATCCCAGAGCAATAGCTGAAGGGCCAATCTCCCTCATTTCAGCATTGCAGAAAGGCACGAAATTCCTCCTCTTTTTTAGCCTTTTTCTCCAGAGCTTGTTATATTAAGCATGACCTGTGTTTTGCTCTGCAGCTGTAAGTGCTGCTTGTGCTGGTTGTAGGCAAATTTCTCTACGACCAGGTTAATCTCACATCGTCTGAATTGCATAGGGCACAGCTGGCTGCCAATGCTGTGGCAATAATAATCACAAGAGAGTTAGGTTTCCTGCATCGAGTCACCAAGATGCTTTGAGATTTTGGGATCAGGAACCATTTGTGACTTCAATTATGACAATGAAAGAAAGAAAAGGAGGGAGAAAAGGAATTAAAACTGTAGGGACTCTTAAAAATATTTATCTAACATTCTCTTAATCATTTGTATGCTACACCATTTACATGATGGCTTGCGCATCCTTTTCCAGCTTTTTAATATTAATTACAACAGTGAAAGTTGTTTGATTTTTCCTTTATGTATACACTCAAAAAGGACACTGGAAACTCCTAATGTGACTGCGAGATCAATGTCTTGTTTTTTTGGCTTTAGTGTGAGTGTGTGTGTGCTGAAAACAAACAAAAATATTTTAAAGACAAAACCCATCAGTTATGAGTGTATTACCAAATCAGCTAATAGCGTGTTTGGATTAAACGTAGGTGATGAATTGTAGCATAAACCTTTTTACTCTGATTGCTATTAGAGTTGTTATCCATCCTCAGCTTTTAAAATGAAATGGTTTCACAACTTGTGTGTTTCCTAGGGTTCTGTCCAATTTTGGTTTTCAATGTTTCTTTGGAACTACTGCTTTATTGCCTTTTTTGTATGGGAAATAATGACAGGCTTGCCTAAACAATGATCAGTAGCAAGACTCTTAGTGATTTCAAGTTGCAACAGAATTTAGCTTAATGAATTCAATAACTTTTAGCATGTCTCAGATGTCTACTGGTGCTATTATTAATCAATCTGCTGCCAGCTGCTTGGACAATAGCTTCTTGTACTTCATAGCCTTGCTTAATCAAGAAAGTATTGCGTGAGAACTTGGCAAGGACTTTAAGCCAGATTAGTATTTCATTCACTTCTGTGAACTTTGGGAAATAGTGTGGACATCAGTGGTGTTTTTCTGGTTTTGCCTCTGTATAAATGTGATCAGTGTACGGCTCTTTAGTTCTTAAATTTGTCTTAAGAGACTTATCAAATTCACATGGAGCTTTTATAGCAAGCTCTTTATCTGTGAAAACCCCTTTGCTATAGATGTGTGCATATGTGTGGATGTGCATGTGTTTATTATGCATGTTGCATAGAGCATTAAATCTTACCCTTTTCATTTGCCTGGTCCCTGCAGGCCAGCACAATACTAATTACCTTGGAAAATGATTGATGTTTGTGTTAAAGCCATTATGCAGGTGGAATGTGTTATAATTTTCCATTCTTTCATTTATCTGCTTTTAACAGCTGATTGCTGCCTTGCACAGGGGACTGTGAAAAGCTTTACCAAAGGAAATATTTGGATACACACAAATTTAAATCACAATTGCATGACGGAAAGGTCTTTTATTTTTTCAGCTTTTTGTTTTTGATTTTTCCCCCATATGATTTGATTGCATTCACATTGGCCAGTCTGAGAGGGACCTTTCAGAGAGCTGACAAGTGGATGGGAAAAGGCTATGGAAGTGCAACCAAGCAAAGAGGTGAATTAAGCTTGTTCAAACATTTAAACAGACTGTGGTGAAATAAAACAACTTTCTATTTAATCCTTCATGCTAGTGAGCAGACATTGCAGGTCAAATAATATTCAAAGCCAAAGTTCAATACACATACAGGAGTATATTATTTCTATCTCTAGTATCCAGCATAGCTCTCTGTAAACTTTTGATTGTAAAGCTGTGATTGTGGAGGTGACCAATGTCATCAGCTCACTCTGTTCCCAATAGGACGAAGGAGAAAAGAGTTAATGGGACTCTGTCACCTCAGACTTCCAAACATTGCAAGGTCACCTTGGACTTCCAGGCATTATAGTCCCCCTTGCTTCCTAAGCCCACTGGCTACCTGTGTCCTGGCCTGTCTGGACACTGTTCTTCTAGCACCTGTAACTTCTCACAAGATGCTCCTTTTAACACACAGAAACAAAACTTAAGTTAATAGAAGAAATTTTATTTACCAGAAAAATTAGATGCATTCAAATTTATGCCTCTCTGCCTATCAGAAGATCCATAACTTCTCAGACCATGTCTAACATTAGGATTTAGCTCTGGTTTTACCAAGTAAGGCTGTAGTGAGGCTTGGGTGATAATACAGTATGTGTCTAATGAAGTAAAGCCTCAAAGACATTTTTGTCTCCACAAAAAAGGAGATCTGGGTCGTTCTGTTTGGTTACCAGTTACATGTTATTTTGTTTGAAGGGTCAGAAGACAAGGGCAGACAGATAATATTTTGCTTTCAGTGGTTTGTTCTATTTCAAATCATCAATACAACACTCTCTTAGTTCTAGAACTCTTCAATGAACAACACAGAACTTCTTTCATCACTCCTCTCCCTTGAGCAGTTGGTCTGAAATTATATTGGTTCACAGAAAAGAAGAATTACAGATGACATGGAATATGACTGAAGGATCCAGTGGTAAAACTTCCAGCCTTATTCCCAGTTCACCTGATTGTAAATGGATCATTTGAGCAGAGGAATCAAATGTGTCCAAAATTCTGGGTGCATCCCAAGGTCCAGCAACTCATGTGGATAGCCACACCTGTCCAGGGAGCCAACTAGACTTGAACCTATTTTGGATAAAGCAGCAAGTAAACTCCGGAGCTATTGCTTCCACATCAAATGCACCAATAATTAATTTATGGTACAACAATTTTAAAAAAGAAATTTATTATTATTACCTACAGTGGTACATGGTACACTTTAGCCATTAGACTGAAACCTGTAAATGTTCCACAAGAGAAGATCTCATTAAAATTAATGGCAGTCTTTTTGGTACAAGCGTATTTACTACTCTCTTGTGATTGACATTTTAGAAACTATTTTGCTTAGGTTTTCCTATTCTTACTGTAGTTCTGTAGTAAGGATCCTTTTCCAAAACTGTTCACATGAAGGGGGTGGGGAGTTACACAAATGTTTTAAATAAATATGCTTTGCAACAGACCAGTGTAGAAGTAAAAACCCCAAATGGTGACTGCTTTGTGGATTTAACAGCTAATCTAATTCTTGTCCTTGTTCACTGGGCTGGCATATATCTCTTCTCTTGTTTTCAGCTAGTCCTACTTAACATGCTTTGTTTGCCCATGCTACCTTTTAGTGGTTCTTTCTTGGTGCATGGCGGAGTTCAGGGCTGGGTCTGTGATTCTTACACATCTGGAATGCGGCTAACTGAAAATGAATTTCACTTTTGGAAAATGCCAATTAACTTTAGTGAAGCTGCTCTTGAGGAAATTAATTTACTGTCCTCACCTTGCCGCGGTGCTCTCTCCGGCCAGCACGCTGCCCCTAGCCCCGGGCAATCTCCCACCTGCCCCGGCTGGGGGGACAGAAGCCGATCGCGGCGCTGGAGGGCAGGCGAAGCTCCGGCTCGGGTTCACCGTGCCCACCGATGGCAAAGGTGCGTGAAGGAGGCAGGAAGGAGGCAGAGGGACTCCTTCGTGGGGACAGGGAAGGGTTTATTGGAGCACGGAGAAAAGCCACAAAGAAAGCTGAGGAAATGAGGTGGGCGTGGGGTTTTATACCCGTACATAATAGGCATGGACAACACATAATAACCAATAAAATATCAGTTAGGGAGTGTTACAAGGGTGGGGAGAAGGGATCAGAGCGAATGGGAGGAGTGGGGGGCAGAGGAGTAACATGGGCCAATTAACTACTGAGTAACATAGAACTTTCTGGAGAAATAACCAAATATGAACCATAAGGGGAGGGGATGGCAGAAGTGTGTTTTACACAGCCTTTTGGGTGCCCACTGTACCTTCGAGCCCTTGTGCTGTGGAGGCATCAAACCAATGGACCTGTTGGTCTGCTTGGTCCAGCTGACCATGGCTCTGGCCATGGCTCACCACAACATCACCTAAACAATAAACAATTCTGAAATGGTCCCAGACTTTTTTTCATATTTCTTTTAAATGACAAAGTTGAATGCTTTGGGTCAAAATGGAGTTTCTTTGTTTTTTTCAGTTAATGTAAAAAAGAAAAGGTAAATCTTAACATCCCAGATTGAGAAGGACTTTTAATTACTTTTTAATTGAGTTGATCCAATTTAACAGTTTTACTACATGATTGCTGTACAAAATTTGTGTGGCTTTTTCAATTTTTGACTAAGAAAATAGAAGATATTTTTATTATTATGCATTTTAGTAATAGTGAGAACTCAGTTCTGGCTAATTAAAGGATTATTTTGCTCAGACTGTACAAAAGTTCAACGGCAGTTCCTCATTGCTTCAGTCTTTCAGTATACTTTTGTTTTAGGAATGACATAAGTCACAAGTATTTGATTTGCTTTCTCAAATGCCTCATCTTGTACTTTTTCCTACCTGGGCAATTAGGATATTTGATTAGTGTCAATGACTTTGATATGAAAGAGTTTATATCTCCTGCAGAACAGACACATTACTCAGTTATGAAAACCAAGTGACGTCAGGAGGATAAGAAAGTAGCTGGGAAATGTATTTACCAACAGATACAAAGACAAATATTTAAGTGGAACAAGTGCAAGGCCTCCAGAGAGTTGTTTATATTATAGCTACAGGAGAAAAAGCAATAAAGTGAACACTTTAGCTGTGCTGAAACAATCTGTCACAGAACAGACACAAGGATGTTGGGATACCTGCAGATATCTATTTTCCACATCCACTCATAGAATTCCCAGGATCATCCTCCTCTATGCTATTGATTTCTGTGCTATTTCTTTGACAGATGCAGGCATCTCACGATGTTCTGTCATTGCGTGTTTATAACCGTGCCATTTCAGCATGGCAGAGAGCTATATTAATAATGAGGGTGGAAAGAAAGGTAAATGTTTAATTGCACTGGGTGGAATCCATCCCGTGTCTGATAACATGATGCATTCCTGATGCCATTTAATCATAGTAGAGAGATTTTTCCTAACTTTAGCAGATGTTAGCTGAGTTTCCTCAACTTGTCTTTCTACACAATAGAAAACTGTGGGGCTTAGTCCACTGTGTGAGTTTCAACATGTAGTTTAAAATACTGTACTTATTTCAACCAGCTCTTTACTTCTTTTCCTAACTACTCACATCTGCACTTTTTCAGCAGCTCATTTGACTAGAAACAAGAAGGTAAATCAGTTGTGCCAACTAGCATTTCTGTTTTGTTACTATAAAAGGTGTGATGGCTTTTTTGGAGAGAATTTAAAACTTTCTATATGCTGCCAAAATGGTTCTCTTTTTTTTTCAAAGATCTGATTAATAGGGAATGTAAAAGCATTTGCTACTTTTAACAAGCTCATCAGGTATTTTGTTTTTGTTGATAAAGAAATCAAAGCAAATCAGTTCCAAAAGGCTATACTCTTCTCTATATATGGGAGAAGTACTAAACTTCAACAAGACCAGTCCAGATTAGCCATCAGGTTAAGAAACCCAAACCAAAACAGTAGAGGTAGTGAAGCACTGGAATCGATTGCCTAAAGTTGTAGTGTTCACATCCTTAGAGGTCTTCATTAGACAAATATCTGTCAGTAATTTTGCAAGTACTTCTATTCAAAATCCTTCTGTGAGTAGGAGAATACATGATTTTATGAGAGCCTATATAGTAATATTTTTCCATAATCTATGGTAAGTATTGCTATTCCTAACTGTTAGGCAGAATACAAACAGCAAACCCAGAGCAGTGGGCACTAAGAAATACAAGATTTTTAAGATAGTTTTTTTCTTTTAAAGCTCAGGTTTAAGCATATAATAGAGTTACTGAAAGCAATTCAAGTCTGTAAGCCAAATTTATGTTTTTTGAGTATCTGCTTCAGCTGCAGCCTGCCTTTAGAGTATCTAACCAAAGTGTTTAAGATATTAACAGTCCCTGTAGCACCTCGACTTTGGCTGCTGTACATGCTCAGTTGCTTTTCTGCACTGGTAGAGTGTGTCAGCATTGTATCAGTTTGCCTCCAGCACCTGCTGGTGGTCCCTCTTACCCTGTGTGAGTGGTACTGTCATGCTGTGCTTACCAGCCCAGGCTCAGCAAGACGTGCAGTGATACACGCTGGTGCTGTGCAAAGTATAGCTGGAGACAAAGATGTGTTGTTGCTCTGTTGAGAGAAACAAAGACAATATTTGTGGATTGAATAGCATAGCAAAGACAGTGAAAGGTCACACCATTGTCAGGGAAAGCATGAAAGGGGTCAATGCTCTACATATTCTTCTCAGGAAGGATGATGTGTTTATACATCAGAGTGATACTAAAGATGTGTGACTTGATAGTTGTAAAACTAATGCCAGTTTCTCTGGGCAACAGTCTGAAGGATCAGGCCATATTGTCCTGATATTTAGTGCTCCCTGGTGAGAGGTGGAGCTCACTGGAGATGGTGGTAGGTGCTGGAGAGGCCTGGTGGGAGAGCGGGGACAGCATGTTGTACACAGCAGGCATGGGGCAGTGACAGTGATTTCCAGGTCTGTGCAGCTTGGAGTGTAGTCTGTGAGAGTGCCATGAAAGGAGATGTATTAGAAGAGAGAGAAACCACCATCCCCTGCTGCAGTATTTGACATGGGATATTTTTCTCATACCTCCCTAAATTACCAGAGTAAGACTTCGCAGGATCTTTTTTCCCCAAGTAGAAGTTCTTCACAGAACTAAGGCAACTTCTGTACTTGTTAAAGGATGAGAGGGACTTCCTCTTAACAGGACAGGTGTCTAATAATGCTGGTACAGTACAGCTGCAGTGATTCATTTTCAGCTAACTAGCTACAACACCCAAAGCTGTGACAGCCTACATCTTCCATGGGAAACATTCCTGCAGGGCAAGTGGCTGGGCTGTTTGGTGGTGCTGAACTCCACACTGTTACTGGTAAACTGCTGCCAGCTCCTGAACGTAAGGCAAGCTCGGACACAGCTGCTCTTGGCCATAGTGCAGTGACTAGCATCAAGACATACGCTGCAAGGTACGGTCCTTGCCAAATGAGAACAGGATCAGCTGACTGCTAAGTGGAAGACAATGAACAACACACCTACTAAATACCTGGACACCTCTTTAAACATTACAATGGGCATTATTACATTATTAGAGCAAGTACTGTGTACTTCAACAGCAAAAAGAAAGAAGATGCAATTTCCCATTCTGTTGAGAAATCAAGTAATTGTACTTTTCAGTTCCGAATAATATTTAAAATCTCCTTGATTTGACAGGACCTAGGCAAATGATAGGTATCAGAAAATTTATTTTGGGAAAACTGCACTCAATTTGTTCCTTGTCCTGCAAACATGCAGTTGGCTCCTAAAGACACATAAGGCCAATACTTTTTCTTAGCAATATAAGATTATGCAATCAATAATATAATGAAGACACCTTATTTAATCTGTCAGTTCGTAAATTTAACTTTTAAATTAACATAATGCATTAGCATAAAATCTTGACCTTCTGCCTCAAAATCTATGATCTCAAAAATCTGATTGCACTAATATCTTTTAAGGACATTGGCTACTTAAACAATTTTATTACCTTGTCCAGGCATACTTCAAACTAACATATTAACACATTAGTCATTTTACTGTTTTATTATCCCATTAATAAAACTCTAAGTCCTCCCATGTTAAAGTCTTCTATTTATTTCTGTTATATAAACCCACAAAACTTAACAAGATAGGCCTTTCAGGAGCTAACTGGTCTTTTATTTAGCATGATAAGATCAGGATTCAAACTTCATAGCTGGGATTAATCTCCCAGGCATTATAGACGGTTCTACACAATCAGATACCTATCAGAGATCCTGCATTTCTATGACATATTGGTTGCCTGTATCTATCAGGTTTTCAAAGGCCCCTAAAGCTGATGGCCTGCTTTCACACCTGTGAGATTTTTCACACATATCATGGTCCCACCCATATGTCTAAGCTTTAACCCTTTCCCCAGTCACGCTGCAAGATGACTTCTGCCAAATTCTTGACATGCAGCTGTCGGCTATCAAGCTCTTATGTTCCATGACTAGCTCATGCTGGCATGTTTAAATCAAAGGCCTGGAAGAGGGAACGAGGCTTCAGCCCTGACAACAAAGCTCCAATCTGAGACGAACAGTGGTCCTTCTGGGTCCTAGCTATCCACACAAATGAAGGGAAATAGGAGACAATGACTTCACAGGCCTTTTAAATTACCTACTCCTCTCCCTTAAGGCAAGCAATGAAATGATCTGGTTCACTTTCTGCTGCTAGAACCTGTCTACCAGCTAGTCTTAATGAGTTAATACCCTCCTGAAATCTCTGGGATATTTGTAGATGCTTGCAGGATGCTGAGAAATACACTAACTTCTCCATGGATATCAGAACATGAATACAGATCCTTGAATGCCTACTATTTGGGAGCTGGTAATCTCAGGTTCAGATTCCCCACAGCTATGTCATCATCCTTTAGTGGGTTGGTGTCACAAATATGCATACACACCTCTCTCTTAGCTGCTCCCAACTTCTCTTCTGACACTGGGATTAGATTATAAAACTCCCTCTCTTTTTCTTTTTCCCTTTATTTTAACTGAAAATTAGGACTACTTCCACTCTCCCTGATTCCTTCTGTGTCCTCTACAGCCTTAGTGCATAGAGAGGCATCTCTGCAGGACAGTACATGTCACCTGCCTTAGATGAGAAACCTCATTTGTACCCACCTTGGATTCCTGGAACATGCTGTTCTGAGACACCAGATATTCTGTATGTCCACCTGCCTGCAGTGCAGGCTGTCTTCTGAAAAGCAAAGTTCAAACTGAATCATAGTATCCTGAAAGTTTTATGATACGAATCTGCAAGGTCTACAATGTTATTTAAGGATATCTGTAAGAACAACAGCTTTGATCATGTCTAGTAACTTGTCTTTGCAGTAAGCAGTTCACAGCAGCTTGCAGGAAAGAATGGAATTATCTCAGAAAATAAACTGATGCTGAAACAAGGCAGCCCGGGGACGTGGGGAACATCTCAAAATTATAAGCAGTTATATTAAAGCGATAATATATATTCAAATGTTTGTGGTTTGTTTGTTGAATGTTATACTTTGTGTATGTCAAGAACAATGGGTTATCTTGCTTTCAAAATAGGAAAAAATCTGTTTTAAAGCAACAACCAAAAAATGTAGGAGATTCAATTTTTTGACCTGATTGCCTCTGTGGTGTGTTTTTGTACAATTGTTGTAGCAGGAATTAGGTTAGTTATTAGATTAATAGGTTCATATCCAGTGATTTTTTAAGCCTTCATATTTTGAATAATTACTATGTTTGTAAATAAGAAGCAAGATTTTTTAAAAATATAAATTGTAGAGAAAAACAAGATAAAGCACAAAGAAAAAATCACAAAACTTTTAGTCCCTTTTAAGGAGGGGTTTCTCTCAAAGATTTAACCTTTAATTAAAGTTATGTATTTTATTTATAGTTCCTTTTATTATTTTTTCCAGAACTTGCTGACACAGCTGTGGTTTTGCTAACAAAATCTGTGGTATTGCTATGACAAAAGCCCCCTCTGGACTATTTCCCTAAGCGTTAGCATTTTGAGAGTGCATTTGGGTTTGACCACCATGAATTCATGCATAGTATATTTGACTATAAAATCATCATTGTTAAAATATATGGTCTTAATGGATCTGAACTGGCACAGGAAAGCCAAAGACAGAGCTAACAAACAAGGAGAGAATGGTAAGTATTTTGGCATAGAGCAGAGCTGCAGTCAGCAGCTCACCAGACTTATATTGTCCAGTGACTGAAATGATGGTACTTAGTTTTGTTTGCTTGGTTTTTGTTGTCTTGTTTTTGTTGTTTTTTGGTAATTAACTTCCTTGCTGCCTCAGTTTTGTTTCTGCTAAGTCTGCCATTGTTACCTCTTTCCCACCATTAGCTGTGAAGGAACTTAAATGAAGCAAGGTTTGGGACTGAGCAGGTTCAGGAAGAGGGTATGTCGGCAGACAGATAAACAAACAAGCAGACAAACCCCTGAAAGGCCAAGCACTGAGAAAGAAATGCTCCCTTGGTGCCAGACAGTAGTCTAGGCTGAGATTCACAAGCAGCTTTATGCACTGACTCATTCATTTAACAACTGTGCATAAACAGGATAAATTTATGACTAAGTTTAAGTATCTTTAGACTTCATGTAACTATTTTCTTCTCCATTGGGGAGCTTCTCTCTAAGGTCTCGGACAACTACTGTTACCGAATAGAAGGATGATGAGGGTGGCAGAGTGTGACACATCTGTAGGACAAAGGGCAGATTTATCTTGTATGTAGTTGAGATCCATCCTTCTTTACAGAATAACCATATTTAACAAATGAAATATAAGAGATGAAGACAAACGATAATGGCTGAAAACAAAGGAGTAATGTTTCACAGAGTGATGCTGAGAATAGAAGGGAATCTAGATATAGGAAAGCACAGACAATGTTTTTGGGAGAGAGTTTATCACAACAGAAGAGAGGGTAAGAGGCAGTAAGCAAAGGCTAGTATTGTCTCAGACTGGAAAGAATCCATGGAAAATGTTATCTAATTTCTCCTCTTTCCTTCCCCAAAAACAGCCCTAGCAAAGAACAGTTTTGCAATAGAACCCAAAATGAATAAGGAACAGTATAGTTGAATAGGGCTCTGTGTAAATATTTTCATACAGAGAGAGATGAGAGACAGTCTCATTGTGTCTTGTTAGGATGCAGAAGTGTTGATCATATGTTGAGTGGGGTTGCGACATCAAGAGATTTTATGAGTAGGTGTTGAGTACAGTCAAAATACTGACACATTTCTCTTAACAGCATAGCTTAAATTCAGGCTTCTCTCTTCTGGGTGGTAGCAAAAAGGAGAACTCCTCTGGATAAGCAAAGTTTTTCAGGTAAGCAGAAGCCTTTCCAGGGCATTAAGTTTCATTTGTCTTCAAAACAAAAGCGGTTTCTTAAGAGCCATTTCAACTCTTCAGCTGAGAAAATACCAAAACTAGTATTGTACCCCTGCACTCAAGGCAAAAAAATGTGAATTTTCTCTAAGAGAGAGAAAAGGGAAAAATACAGAAAGTGAATTGGCATTTTCGTATTTCAGGTGACATGAAATCTGTACAACTGAAATTTAAGGAAGTCAAAGAAAAGGTGATGGAAGATTTCAAGATGGTTGATATTGACATGAGGTTAGATTACAGGGTCTAATGATCTTCTAGTTCTATTTTCTACAGTTCTACAAAATTGTAGTGAAATACAGATACTCATGTACTTGGAAAGTCTGACAAGGTGCCAATAAAGTTGACAGGAGGGGTTGTTTTGATTGTTGGTTTGTTTGTTTTGTTTGTTATCTGCTCTTACTTACCAATAATGAACATATGAAGTTAGATGCAATAATTTCAGCAGTGTTTTATCATACTGTAGGACAAGTTTTTAATACCTCTGAAAATATAACAGATAGGGAAGAGGAAACGAGTATCTTTCTTGAACCTCAAAATTCTGGGAGGATGTGAAGAAAGCAGTAGGTGATAGTGCAGTAATTACAGACAGGCCTGTCTACAGATGTTTTTTCCTCCACTACTGGTAGAATTTCTGAATTTAAGATATTTCACTGACTGTATCTCAGAAGTAAATTTAAGTGCTTTTTGTCAAGACAGGAACAGCACCTGGAGAGATTATTAAAAAAGATGTCTATGTACAGTTGCATATATCAGGATCAAAGCAACAGATAAATGGACAAAAGGATGAACCAGAAAACTGAGAAAAAAAAGGGGTAAGATTTAATTCTTAATGGTTTTTTTTTCACAGGGAACACTCCATGGAATAGACCATGGATGATCCGTATGAATAGGATAGAATGATTAAACAGATGTTACATTCAGAACCAAACTGGCTTCATTCAGAACAAAAGGCCACATCCAGAGTCCTGGAGGTAGATTTTGGGAGCACTAGGAGACACAGTTCTCCAGCCCAGGTGGGTACCACCAGCTAACTCATCTACCATTGAAGCAACTGCAGTTACCCCCTGAGTCCTTCCAGCAAAACCCCAGTGTCACTGGAATCTGTAGGAGCCAGAGTGCATGAAGTCCCTCAGGAAGAACAGAACATTGCAAACATCTGGTAGGCTGAGCTGTACAGCTTGGAAAAATTAAACCATGCCTTTCTCTCAGCTCTCGCAGGAGGTCTCTGGTCCTTTCCATGACACAGCCATCCGAGTGTCAGGTGAAGCAAGGTCTTAATGAGTGTCCTCTACTGGATGTGGGGTACCCGTGTGGTCAGAAAAGTAAAAATTCTAAGAAAAAATTTTCTTTGGAGAAAACAGAGATGCATAATTTACTTATGCAAAGAGAAATTGGAGCTGTTTGCAGCCTTTACCTTGCCTTGACTCATTATACTGTTCTATGTGTTTTGGTCAAAGTTCATGGAAACTGATATATTTCTGGAGTGTTTTGATGGACTGACATTTTCTAGTGTGAAGAAAAACCCAATTAATTTTATCAGAAGTGCCATCAACTCATGTGGGAAAATTTTAATTTTTTCCTGAAGAGTGGGGATTTTATTATGTGTTTTATTGTTATTTAGGAACTATAGGAAAACTTTAAATGTTTTCACTTGAGAGTGCTGGCCTCCCACACTCTCTTTTTAAATCCAGACTACCACAGACTGCTTCTCTGAAACACTGTGCTTGTTCTTTTTTGCCTTATTTAGGTCTAAGAAACATTTGTCAAGTAGGCAGTTGTACTCTACCTCTCTAAAATGGCAAGTATTTTCTGCAGGTTTTGCTTTCCTGCTGTGCCCAGTGACTGATACTGAACCTTCACCCCATCCCTACCTTGACTGACAGCAGTGGAGAAAAGGATCTGTACAACTAAATAAAATATTTAAAAAGAAATACACCCAAGTCTGGATGCTTGAGAAGGGGAAGAAACAACAAAACATTCCAGATTTATGAGGGGCCTTTAAGGGTATTGTGCAGGTTTGCATGAGCAGTTATGTGATTTAGTTGCTCTCATGTGATATTCTGGTTTATATTTACAATATAGAGAGAGTGAACTGCACCCAACTGTATTAAATAGAACTATTTTTTATCAGGAGTTGCTAGTGACAATATTACTCTAACAGCTTGTGCATGTCATCAGAATCCAGAGGTAAAAAATACAGCACTCTTTGGATGTATTTTATCATTTCACAATAACTGGATAGCATGACACCTAATGAAAATTTACATTAGGCTGACACCTATTGTAAATTTCACTGCTTTTTAGTCTTATATCCTCTCTTGGCTGGCTTAATATACCTGTTCTGATATTTTGGAAAATATTATTGTTTATGAATTCTTATGAAATTATAGTATCTAGGGAACTTAGAAGAATTTTTCAGCAGGTAAATAATTAATAATACTACTGAGAATTAGTTGTTTACTTTAAAGTCAGCAGGAGTTTGGTACTATCAGCAGGTTTGGAGCAATGATTCAGAGAAATGGTTAAAAATGGTTTCTTAGACTCTGAGTCTACAAACAGGAATGCACTTGCTTAAATTTATACAAGCAACTTGTTTCACTGGAAACCCGCCCAAGCCTGAGCACACATGTAAACATTTGTAGAAGAAGTCCTTATTTTGGTTATATCTGGCTGAAATAGAAAAAATATTGAACTTTTTCTAAAATTTAAAAATTACTGTGAGTGCTAAATAAAATTTAAGGTCAATTCTCCTTTTAGCTGATAGTAGATTGACCTCCCTTAATGAAAATAGTGGGTTTTTTGTTTTTTCTTTTAATAGTAATTTTAATGGAAAGTGTTGTGGCGTTTTAATGGAATGTGCCTTCTAATGAAAAGCAGTAACACCCACTGATTTTATAGCACCCTTCATTGTAGGTCCTGATAGTGAATGTTTTAGTCTCACATAACCCTAAGTAGAAAGGTACTTTTGTATTTGATTTGCTGGAGGCTAAAAGAGAGAGACCGTGAGTTGTGCAAATGAAAGTACTGAATAGAGTCCCCAGTGCTAAAGGCTAGTCACAAACTTATTCTCATCCATACGGCTTCTTCCGTGCTCAGTAATCAAGTTTCTTTGGATATACTTTCATGACTGACAAGTAATACCTGTGATGAAAGATAACTATAACTTTAATTTGGCAAACTATTCCTGGTTATAGAATTCTTACTCATAGACTCAATTTCTCATTGTTTTAAAGAGGAATTAATAACTGTGCTCAAAGCCATCCCTACGCTTCAGAGGTTTTCGATTCAGTTCCTATTTGAGTGCTGGAGATGAAATCTGGTAGACAAAGGGATAGGATTTATTTTCTGGATGGAGACTAACAGACTAACAAACCCCATATTTATCTGAGCACTGATGTTTGCCAGAGGGATTAATGTAAACATATGGAAAATAATTTAAGTATTTTATTTAGCACAGTAAAAATAACAACACAATTCAGATCTCATGCCTTTCTCTTTTTAAAAGAAAAAGCATTTCTGTAGTCTTAACTTAATGTGTTTTCTTTTAAAATACTGGTAAATTCTGTATCTATTTTTTATGCCTGTTTTCAAAATCTGAAACTGCTGCAAGCCAAAGGCTAATTGAGAATTCTGAACAGTGCTTATAATTTCCTGCCTCACACAAACGTTTCATTACAGTGTATGAGATTTTATAAAGAAAACTATCTATTTGTATATAAATTTGATTTTCATTTCTAGTAGACTTTGCTACAGAATGACCAAGCTTGGGTGAAATATCATAATTACACAAATAATACATATTAGTTATTTCCTAATGACTCTATTCCAAACTTGCACAGTTATACTGATGAAAAAAATAAATAAAACCACATCAGATAATTTGGAGATAAATGTATTCACAGACTGGTTTTCATTTCTAGTGAAGACTTCAAATAAACAGAGATTTAGAATAATTGTTTGTATTCTTGACCAGTGTTAAAATTAGCAGATGTTTATTATACCAAAAGAGAGCATTTCAAGCAAATAATTCAATTCAAGCAAAAAATATTAAGCACATTTTCCAGTTTATACTCTTGGAGGTTATGGTGGCATGTTTGATTAATGGGCTGTTTTATTGGTGATGCAAATAATGTGCAATATCATATGACCCATATGTTGTAGATTAGAAAGGTATTAAACTTGCCTTGGCACTAAGTGAAAAATCTGAAATATCCCTCTGGTAAAATATATCATTTTAGAGGAAAAAGACATGTTGGCATTGCTTGTATTTATGCTTTTGATAAATTACATGTCATGTTTACTTAGTTTTAGTATCAAAAGTTATTCTCTTTCATACTTTTGCTTCTCTTTATTTTTCGGGTTCCTCTGGCAAGTGGCGTGTGCAATGAGCAGCAGCTGTGAGTGAAACCCAACTCTATGTCACCTGTCACTAATGAACACAGCATGGAAGAAGATGATGATGATGTCTAATTTTTCATAAAATAATCTTGGTATTTATTGCCATTTATTTAGGTTGGTGCAAGCTACAAGAGAATAAGGAAGGCATGTGCATGAAGTAAGCACTTTGAGAGGGATCCTCAGCAAAGCCCCAAGCCACAGAATGGAAACTCACCTTTTTCCATATTGCATGGGAAACTTGAACAACAGGTTGGGGTCTATTTAAAGATTCACTGAGGTTCTGGGACCTTTGGGTAAAGTTTAGTTGGGAAATGATGGCCTGACTTATGACTTTGTCTGGAAACTGTATATAAAAATCCCAATTAAACCCAGAGATGGATGAAACTCAGTGCTTTGGGATGAATTTTAGTTTAAGCTTTAGAATTCTGTTAGCACTGAATGGTAGACTGGGAATCAGAAGGTACACTGGAGGTTTGCATGTGCTGCAATGCAATGAAACTGCTAAGTTTCCTGTTATTTGCTCCAAGTCTGTACCTGACCTGGAGCAAAATCGGGCTTTCAGAAGTATTTGTTCTACTATTTGGCTACTTTTTCTGGTGATGAAATTCCAAATGACAGCTATCCCTCAGAGGCACACAGCAGACTCCTCCTCAAATTTCATCCTTTCCTGCCAGTAAAATAGGCCTGGTTCTTCTTCCTTTGTTTTTTCCCCTAATTTTTTTGTTGGGTTTGGTAACCTGGGCTATGCTTCCTTACTGGTTGTGAACACCACAGATGGGGATGTCTTCTCACAACACACTGGGACTTGCAACTACCAAGCTAAAATGCACCAGCACATGGGACAATGCAGCCCATATCTAGAATTTTTGCTGAGACACAGGTGCACAACCTGACAACTCTCCTTATTTAGAGCAAAATGTAAACAGATGTGATTTCCTACAGAACAAGTAGGAAATTCTCTTCTGAATAATGAGAAAATATACTTAAAATCTTTAATGTGCCTCTTGAATAATTTTTATGTTTTTCTCCAGTATTGTCATCTGGCAAAAGTGTGCTAGAAAAATGGATTTGATCCAGTAACTACAGTGGTCTTTGAGGGCAAGAACACTGCACCAAAATTTAGCCTGTGGATTCAGCTAAAAATGAACTCTTCGATAAAGACTTCAGTCACAGCTTATACCACAGAGACATAAATCATCCCTGCTTTGCCATCTTGGTCAGCAGCATCGTAAGGAGGCAATTCAGGGTCTGCACCCCTTTGAGACAATTGCTCTTGTCTCTCACAGGTTCCCTTTGAGACTGTGAAGCATTAGTTTCTCCTGAGATTTACTGGTGAAAATCATCCTGTGCTTCAGCTCTTCCAGGCAAAGAAATTGTTGAGGGGCATAATTTTGGGCTGAATCCAGTTCCTTGAAATTTCATTCTTCTGGCTGTGCTAGTTCTACCACTCTCTACAGCACATGTTCATCTGGAAATAATTATCTGGGCCCTGCTCCTGCAAATGCTGGGCATGTGCTGCACTACATTCAGTAATTGCTTCAAGAAAATCAGTGGGTGTGTTTGGAAGGTTAAGTTTGTAGGTGCTGACAGCATTTGGACCCTAGTCACCACAAGAGGGTGTTAAAATACCAAGGGGGAGGGGGGAATCCAAAGGGCATCCTTAGCCAGAGATCCTATTTTCATGCAAATGTGCTTAAAAAAATAAAATTAAAAAAAAAAAAAAAAGGAGGAGAAATATGCTGAGAACGTATTTTACGGTAAGTAGTCTTTTCTCCCTAGGATGCCTCTCATTATTTTCCAGAAGGATCCAGCCATGCATTAAGCACGGGATTACTTTTCTCATCTTGGTAGTGTTGTGACAGTTTAAAAAAAACTTCTCATAAATGATGTAGCCTCCATACATTACAGAGTGATTGTGTCCAAAGAACAGACATTGACAGATTTTAAATAATTATGTAATTTTTTTTCTAGAGTTCTATTTAAAAGCACATTTTTCAGGCTTAAAAAAAGAACGCACCCTCAACCAACCCTTAGTGATTGCTGAGGAAGCTGTACCTACATGCCTACATTAAACCGATCACAATATGCTATAAAAACCTCATTACACATCCAAGCTGTCTTTGTATCAGCATTAAATGCGCTTCCATACACATTCTGTAAATTACACACTGATAAATTACTCATTTGTAATAGCTGCAGGCTGACAACTACAGTGAAAATTATACTTTTTTTTTAACTTGGCTTTTTCTGATGTGCTTTTTGCTTATCTGAGCGCCTGATGATCCTGCAATGCCTGTCAATGGAAATCAAAAAAGCAAAAGATACAAGGACATTTTCTAGACACACCATTTTTCCCCCCCCCCATGATTAACTCTACAATAATCAACTATTTCTCAAACTGGAAATTCCTAGAGGCAGACATGATCATATTTTTATCCTGTGTATTTCTTCTGAAGTTAGTGTTGAATAGCTATTAATAATTCAATAATAGAACATTCAGAAATCTGTTACAATAAATTAGAAGAGCAAAAGTTATTAAATTGCTTGCTTTTTCTTCATGAGGAATCATAACATGTAACATTCTTTGGAACTGTTAGGATCAGGGTTCCCTCACAACCGTGTACACTTTAGCAGGCATATTAATCTTATCCTTAACTATCACACCTTGCTGTGTCCTTCAGCATCGTTCACCCAGATCCTCTGACCCACCTGTAAAAGAGTCCTTCAAAATAACCCATCTTTCAGGAGATGCCACTCTGCAGCTACCCTTAAGCCAGGCTGAGGGAAACCCCAGGAAAAGCCTTGGAGAAGTTCAGGAAGGCAGTGTCCACTGCTTGTCCCACATCAGCCAAGATGGTTACTTTGTCATAGAAGACAATCATGTTTGTCAAGTGGTATTTGCCCTTGTTGAATCAGTGCTGGATTTTCCCAATCACATGCTTCATCTGATTTGGGATTGCCCCCAGAAGGATCCATTCCATAACTTTCCCAGGGACTGAAGACTGATGGGCCTATAATTTCCTTGGTCCTCATTTAGCCCTTTTTGTAGATGGTATGATAGATGGTATGATATCAGCCTTCTTCCAGTCTTCTGAGAAGTTTCCTGACCTCCACAACTGCTCAAAGATTATGGAAAGCAGCCTCATGAGGATATCAGCCAGCTCTCTTAATACTCTTGGGTGGACATTGTCTGGGTCCATCGATTTGTAAGGGTCATGCTTCTGTAATAGTTCACATACCGATTTTTGCTTTCCTGACAGTGGGTTGGTGTTTGCAAATGAATGAATGATGGCAGCCTGAAAAGCTTGTATGTGAAGCAGGTTTCTTCTTCAAGGACCAGGTCTGCTTGCATGGGCACCTGAAGAAGGCTGACAAATTATTCCACTTATTTTCTGTGTGTATCTTTTAATAGTTTCAATTTTTATTAAACATGCTCATATTCTGTTCATACCACACAGGAATTTGTAATCCATGAATACCTTAATTTTAGTGAGAGGCATTTCTTAGAATGGCCTTTTTTTTCCTCACAAATACTTGGAGAATGTCAAATTCCAATTCATATTTGAATCTTAGACTTGGAAATTAGCTTTAAAATTGTATGTGTTCACTAGAAAAATAGAAGTGTACAGTGTGACTTAAGGCTCTCATCTGAAGTCTTGCACCATCTTTTCAATAATCAAATACTCGTGGAAAGTGTCCAGAAAGCAAAGATGCACCAAACCAACAAAACTCCAAGGTAGCAAGATTATTTTGGACGAATCAAAAGGTAACCTGCAGTTAGAGTTACAAATTGAGGGAAATAGTGAGTTTTTCATCTGGCCCTATTGTCCACCAATAATGAACTGCAACTTTTGGAAATAAACCCAATATTCATTAGGCTATTTGCGTGAAACCTGAGATGGCTTACCTAGGGCTATATTTTCTTGAGTTATTCCCCACTTATGATCATGCCTTGTTAAGTAATATTTTCTGACTATCATATAGACAAGGGTTCATGAAAGAGCAGGCTGGTGCTTGGATCCAGGACTGCCCCAGTCAGACTTTTACAGTTTGATGTTTGCACTGTAAAATCCAGATGCCTCACTTTTATTATAAAATTTATATTGGACATTTGCTGCAATGAACTCGCACACCCTCCACTCCTACTTTTATGTTCATATTGAGAAGGATTCTATTTTTGATTTAAATATATCCAGCTATCAGCCTCTACTTACTGTCTCAGTTCTCTCTTTATTGCTGCATTTGATCATTCCTTCTCACAAACGTTCTCATTTGCAACCTAACTTTAAAATACATCTCTTTTTCCCAGTTGCTGTTGCTCATTTTCTACCACAGTTTAGTTAACTGTTACCTAGTAGGTATCAGTAACTTAATGTTTAATAATTTTTCCCCTTTATCGCTATGCATGTGGTGATGGGCATGGGGAGGGATAATGCATTATTTTTTAAGGTGCTTTTGTAGAAGGAATGGATTTTTCTAGCTCCTCCAGTGGGTTTTTTTTTTTGCTTCTGAGGTCACCAATGAAGGGTCTGGAAAAAACTTGTTGAAAAACAAATTCAAAAGCTCTCCACTCTCTGTAAGAACAGCAACAGCATCACAGAGACAGTAAGTGATACTCTCTGATAATCAGTTTGTACAGAGACTGACGACAATACACTTGCACCTTGACTACTCTTCTATGATTTTATCACATGAGAACTTAAGAAAATATTATTTTTTTCAACTAAACCAAGACAATTAAATAAATGTGTGTTTTCATCCTTGTTTCATATTCTACTAAAGCCAAGCCACATTTTTTTGTGCAGATTTTCTTCAAGAATCACAATGAAACACAACCACTTTCTCCTCTGAGCAGGGAAATACCTTTGTGACACCCAATCACCTCTTGTCCCTGTTAGCTCTATTTGCTATAGTCTATGACTAATGAAGCCTTATGAAATCATGTGAAGTACCCATTTTAACTAATGAAACTGAGGCCAGAATAGGTTGTGTGGTTCTATCTCAATTTTTCAGTGGAGGTGAGGACTGAGGAATCCTTCTTCCCTGCTTTCTCTAAATATTGAAAATATTCCTCCCAACAGCTGAGTAGAACTTGGTTTAGGGGACATTTCTTCCCGATGGTAGCTCAAATGATAAATGTGCAACAGAAGTGAATTTTTGAATCCTCATGGTAAGAAGGCTTGGGGAAGAAATTTAAGATTTTGATTTTTCTCCTCTTATTCCCTTGCTTAGGATTAATATTTTATCTGTTTGAATAACTTTGTTGCTTTTTATGAAAAGAATGATTCATTTTGAGGTGGATAAGGGTGTGTTTCAAAAGATACTGATAAAAATGAAAGACTACAGTAAGGATTTTCTGTGATTGTTCTACGAATAGATTTTTCATAAGGATGTAATCTTACAACTTTTCTCAAAAGTACAGACTCAAATTTCATTTAGAGGAAATATATTTTTACAGTAAAGTCCAAGAAAAATTAAGTTCTTTAACTGTTGCAAATAAGTTTATAATATTCAACTTCAATGAAGATTATGCCTACTTGAACCTGCTGAGGCCCTGCTCAGTTATGTTTACGAGAATGAGTAAAAAGTACTTTTACATGCTGCAGAATCTTTATTTAGAAATGTAATTTGGAAACCAGTTGACTTGAAGCTTAAGTGCAGAGGGCATTTTAAGTTCAGGTTTCAGACAGAGGAACATTTTAGGTGTTGAAATCTATCTGTTGATGCATGTTTGATAATCACAATATAGGAACTGGGTCATCCTAGACCATTGCTTATGAATGAGCATACATTCAAACCATGGGATTGCCACTACAGTTTGGTACATAGTCTCCATAAGGAACATATGATTTTGGTAGAAAGAAGGCCAAATTTGAACTGTCTACTGTCTACAAGTTCCCCTCATCTGACTATGCCCAAGTCAAAAGCCTACTCAAAAAAAAAAAGACTTCCCAGGTTTGTAAGGCATTTTGCAGAAAAGCTTTTCTTTGGACTGCATAGAGTCTCTGTAGACTATATAGAGCTCTGCCTAAGACCATCTTTGCTGAGCAATGAGCTACAGTCAGCTTTACAGGGCTTCACAAGATACTATTAAAACAAATTAAAGAAGGGAGTGCTGCTGGTGAAAGGAAGTAGTTTGTTCTGTTTGTAAACATGTGACAACATAGTACACTGTAGGCACTGGAGAATACAGGAAGGTAGGAGGAATATTACTGCTCACCATTTTGTTATGCCCTGGGTGCTCCCTAGGTCTCTTACCATTCTCTGATGCTGGTGGCATACAGACTTAAATGAAGTTTTGATCTGGCTGAGTATAGCCACAGTTATGTTCCCAGAATAAGCCCATGTGAATTGTGTTTGCTGTGGTAAAGCAAAATAATTCATTAGATTTGCCTTCTAATTCATGCTCCTCCCTGTGCATTGTGCCTGTACAGCGTTTGCAGGAAAGAATCTGTGAGTTGTGATTACTCACAGGTGGATTACACATTTAAAGGAGATGCCCAAATTAGGCATTAGAGTTCTCTACATTATGAGCTGAATCTCAGATGAATATCCTTCTGAAGAACCCCTGAGTATGCTATGTGCAGCATTAGGTTAGGGTAAATTAGAAGCAAAAATATTGTGTGTGACTGTTCCTGTAGTAAAGGTGCTTGTTGGCGATATGGTTTTAATTGTGTTGGCAGTACTGGGGACACTGCTTTACTTCCTTTGAGTATTCCATATACATAACATTAATGCGGGGTAGCTAACTTGTGATGACTATAGATTGAGCAGCATAAGGTAGCTTGGGCAGAACATGAGAGTTTCACCAGAGTCTTTGGCTTTAGGGCACGACCAAGATTTGATGGTGTCATGCCCCTCCATCACCAGCTGGTCCATTTGCAGTATTTCAGAGATCTGGGCAAGGCAAAACTCATTCTGAATTTTGAAGTCTTTAATCCATTGCTAAGGAACAGCAGTTGTTAGACTTGCAATTATTTGGAAAAGTAAAATACCTAGCTCATGCCTGCCTTAAGCAGACAATATATTCGTAAGGGGATTTAGGATTGGTTTAAACTTTTGACTTCCTTAATGTAATTGCCTGGTAGCAGCTGTCTGACTGAGTGAATATTCCAGCTTGTGCTAACAAATATTTTTTTTGTCTGGCCTTCATATTTCATTCATATTAGCAATTCATAAATATGTTAGGAAATTCTCCAGACTATTCCTTTCCCTGACTATAGATTCATGACAAAATGCTTCCCTGAATAAAATCTTAGTGGCAAAGTAGTTTAAAAAGCACCACCTTGCATTCCATATGTCTTAGAAAGAGAGAATTTTTTCCTTCTTTCTTTTGCTACCCTTTGTGCTGGTTTCCACTGGAGAAGAGTTTGTTTTCTTCAGAGCAGCCACTATGGGGCTGTGTTTTGGATTTGTGCTGGAAGCAGTGTTGATAACACAGGGACTTTGTAGCTACTGCTGGGCAGTGCTTGCACAGGCTCAAGGCCTTTTCTGCTCCTCACCCTACCCCATCAGCGAGGAGGTTGGGGGTTCACAAGGAGTTGGCAGGGGACACAGGCAGGACAGCTGCCCCAACAGACCAAAGGGATGTTCCCAATCATATGGCATCACGCTCGGTGTACAAAGTGGGGGGAAGAAGGAGGAAGTGGGGACCCTTGGAATCATAGTGTTTGTCTTTTCAACTAACCATCATGTGTGAAGGAGTCCTGTTTTCCTGGGGATGATGCCTGCCTGTGAGAAGTAGCCAACGAATTCCTCATTTTGCTTTGCTTATTTATGTGGCTTTTCCTTTACTGATTAAACTGTCCTTATCTCATCCCAAAATTTTCTCATTTTTATTCTTCTGATTGTCTTCCCCATCCCACCAGGGGAGGAGTGAGTGGCTTTGTGGGACTTAGTTGCTGGCTGGGGTTAAACCATGACGGCCTCCTACTCTGTTTAAGGGCAATGTAACATCACTACAAAGGAAACTTTCTCTTTTACAAACCATAAATCATTGATTTCCCCCCTACAATAAGCAGCCCTTCCCATCTGGGAGGCCTTCCACTTTTACCATTTGTGTTATGATCTCCACTGTATTTCTGCCTGCCACATTGATTTATCCTTTGCTAACAAATCAGTTTGGATGAAAAAGCTGCTGCTTTCCCATTCAGTGTTTGATGAAATGTTTGGGTGCTCTATAAATCATACGTAGATTATGAGCACATAGGAAGATGAAGTTAAGAAAGAAAGTTTTTTAAAAAAAATTTACATGTGTGTTATTGAAAAAATCCAGTTTCACCACTACATTTCAGTGCTGATGAGATGTTGCTTTGGGGGATATATGTAGGTTAGGCTGATGGAGAACCTTCTCTTTAACAGTTTCCCCTTCCCATTCCAAATTATGGAACCTCTCATAGGAAATGTCAGGTAGTTGGTTTGGTGATGAAAAAAGAAGGTAAAATATTAATGTGTGTACGGGTCCTCCCTCCCCACTCTCCCATTTCTATCGGTAAGGAACAAAACCTTAAAGCAGAAGACAGAAAGACTGAAGAGCTGATTTTAGTTCCAAACATTTCCCAATTCCTCAGTGTGACCAGGTGCAAAGTACTACGCCTCTTTTCACTACAGATTTCCTTCTCTAAGATGGTAATAATGTTACCTAGCAGAAGTGGTGTGGTGCTTCAGAAATAAAGCAATCATAACACAATGCAGAACTTCATAAATTAATCACAGTCGTAGCTGCAAGATCCTCCACTGCTTGCTGCTAATTTAGTTCCCCAAATACAAGATAGTCTGCAGAACCTCTGCTCTGAAACTGCCTGCAAATAACCAGAATCACTCTAGTCTCATGGAGGAAGGAATGCAGGGACTAAGGTCATGATCCTGATGAGACATGAGTCTCAGTACAAGGTAACTCTCTAATCTAGCCAGTCAGAACAAAGTGCTTGTGGATCATATGGAGAAACCACATTCAATTCCTGACTGTCAGAGGGTGTTGGATTCTCCACTTCCTAGTGGTTAAATCCTTGCACTCATCTAGTCCTAGATCTAGGTAACTTTAGCATGTGACGCTGGGTTGCCATCAACTGGCAGAACATTCAGTCCCAAGTCAGAAATATTGCATAACAGTTCATTGCACAGGGAAAACAAAGTGCCTGTGAACAGGACTGACAAATCACACAGGAGTATGTGCAGATGCTGTTTAGAAAGGCTTAGGAGATAATCCTTGTCTCATAAAGAAAAGTTACTGGAAGATGGAAAATATCTATTAAAATCTAGGGTACCTCAATTTTTTTCCCCAAAAGAGACAAAATGAGATATGATCTTTCCATTAGTCACCTTAATCTTTGAATTCCAGAACTTTTATTTCCCTTTCCTCTATTACAATGAATAATTAAGCATCTAGTGGAATAGGAAAGATTGAAGGAGGCTGACTTGGCACATGAGCTATGAGTCAATGGTACCTTATTTCCTAGGGAATGTAGAAGCAATTTTTTTCTGATTCTTCTCCATTAACATCTTAATTTCCCAGTATAATTCTAGGAGAATTAGATTAATCACTCTCACCACTCAGCCAGTTTTAATCAGAAACAATGACTGCCTGTGAATAATAATTTTTTTGTTGTTTGCAGTTCCAGATGTTTGTAGAATAAACCACCACTTTCTTTGCCTACATCTAGAACCTACAAGAGGTTTCGTTTCAACTTTTTGACTTAGCAGAATTTTGGGACTGAGCAGAACTTGGGATTTGGAAAATCCCAAAGTTTTGTTTTCCTAAACTGGGAATATTTACATTCACTTCTGCTGAAACCTTTTCTCAAATAGTTTAGTCTGTGGCTGTTCTGGAGACAAGATAAAACAGGCAGGCAACCACGGGGTTGGGACCCCCTGCAAAATTTAGGGCTCTGGACATGGGGACAGCTCTCAGGAAGGATGGATTTCAAGGAGATATGCAAAGATCTTGGATAGAACTATAACAGCCAATTCAGTCTCAGAAATATCAAGGCCATTCTCACAAAAAACAATTCAAAGAGTATCAAGCATGCTCTTGTATCTTCCAAAACTTTTTTTTTTTGGCACAGGCTCTTTATCTTGGTATCATTAAAAAGCTGATCTTCTTAACTAACTCCTACAGTCCTTCCAACAGCCACATATTTCCCTTCAGTACCTCTCTGCTTTTGCTTTTTTTCTCCATATAGCTTATCCCTGCTCTCAGCTGTGCTCCACCTTCATTTGCCAGGAGGGGAAATGCAACTCAGGGTCAAAACTGTTGATTGCCATACTCTTATGCTGTTATATTTATTTCTCTATTTTTTTTTCTGTTTTAAAAAGGAGAATTTTGAAGCAAAAGATACCTATTAGTCAGTACTTGTAAAGTGGGCACCATAAGGAGATATTCATATACATCTAGTTTTATGTTGAAGAAGTTCGTAATTCTGCTACCACTCAGCTCATCTACCAAATTGTCTATGGAGAAACACATACATCTGCCCTCTCCTTTGGAAGCAAATCCTTGTTTGATGTTCCAAACTCTTCTGGAACAATATTAGTCTTGGTCCTTAAGTATCATCAAGTATATTTCATATCACCAACATAATTTTTCTATTTAGGCATTCTTGGGCAGTGGGTGTACTAGAATATGATTTTGAACCTTTCCTTTTTCACACGTTAATATCTTAGATGTAAAAGAAGCAGTTCTGTTCTAACAGTAATTACTGCCAGTTACTAAATGCATTATCTTCTGTTTTGAAATTCTTCCTTTACCTTTGTATCTGAAAGCTCTTTACATTAATAAGAAAAAATCCCACACTGTACCTTGAAACAAGGGAACATGAATTTTAAAAACAAACATTAGAACATTACTTCTAGCTGCAAGCTTGTCATGCCCATGACCTATTGTATTAATAAAGCCCCAGAATGCGAGCTGGCACTGACAGACAGAGCAACGTACTGCATGTTTTATGAACTATGTATGCAGCTCCCTCTGATTGCTGCAGAGACACAAATTCATACAATTTCCTATCAAGAACCGGCTTCCCAATCATAAGCTAACATCCATTCAAATTAAGGAGTCTAGCCCTTTTCAGAAAGAGAATGAAGGAGTCTCACAGCTTCTAACAGTTTGATTTATTTTAACATTACAATACTGAGAACATCAAATTTTAATATTAGTGCTGTCACTTTAATCATAAGGTAAGTACAATTCTTACACTCAAGACCTCCAAAACTACTTCATTTTTAGAAGGAAATGTGTTGCATTCTCTAGGAAGGTGTGCAATTTCTTCTTTCAGAGAACTTGTTGATTATCGTCTTTCAGAAGAGGTTGAACTTGTGATTCTTATTTGCTCTTTTATTTCTTTTTGCATAAGTAATACCTCATTTATTTCTCCTTTCACTTTTTAGCAGCAGGGAACTGAATGCTTCTTTACTGTCTTGCTAATAATAATTAGAAATAGAAAACTAATCCATGCAACAAAATAAAAATCAGCTAGAAATTCAACCCAGACTTCATCAAAGAAAATATCTATTTTTCTCATTATAATAAGCAAAACTGTTCATTCTCTTCTGTTCATGTCCCTATATTCTACCTAGGGTCTCTATATTCATTGCTAGCACTTTTATTTGTAGACAGTAGTAATTTCTGGGCTTCGGTAAGTTCCTGTGCTGTTAGTTTGTAAGCCTACATGGAGCTCTTTCACACAGACCAAGCTCTCTCACTAGATAAGATCATCAAAGGATAATAAGGAGCAACATTATCATTATCTTTCAACAGCTGGGAAATTGAGATTTCATTTGAGTACATTATTCATCAAGGCCTCTGTTGGGTCTTTTGTCCATCATACCAAAGACATGTTGGAAAGGTAGCTACAAGTCCAAGTAAATCTACTTAAATTTACTCTGTAGAAGCTACTTATGTGTGAGTACTGATGGTCTAAGTAAGACCTAACATTATCTTTAAGACAGAGCATGCTTTCATTTGGAAACAGATAAACTAATTATTAAACTAGGTGTTAAGCTCCTCTTGCTTTACTTACCATTTCTGGAGACTGGGTTGCAGCTGCGAAAGCTGAGATCTTACTTGTCCTTTGTAATCTGGTTTATAGGATAACATTTGTCTAGGTCTGAAGCAGTGGTCCAATCTACTATGTTTCTTCACAAAAATCATCAAAGTAGTCAAATGAAACTTATATCTTCTCAGTTAAAAACTGGAAGAAGCAGCTGGGACCTTTGTTGTGACACAAGGTAATCCTGAAGAAGAGCCTGTCTAGAGGGAAAAATGCCTTAAGTAAGAAAAAGGTCAGAAAGATTGTGATGTATGCAAAGATAAAAAAAAGTCAGATTTACTGTGAAAGAAACAATGGAGTTGTCAGAGCAAGGGAAGATCTCAGGATATCTGAATAAACTGAAGTGACGCAACAGATCAGTTCCTGCACAGAGAACGTGCTTAAGTAAACTTTCCACTACTGTTAAATCAGACCCACTACAAAGCTGCACACTGGATATTTAAGCTTGCCTTGTTTCTAGAGGTGGAGGTACCAGCTGGATCCGATGCTCATTCCAGCTAATGGCTGGGACATGAAGTGTCTTGAGCCAGATCTCAAAAGCCAGTAAGATAAAAATAGCTCTATGTGTGTTGCTTTTATAAGGACAGCAGAGACATACACATAGGAAGTTAGAAAAGCAAAATCAGACAAAGGACTAATCCCATTAACCAGACAGGAAAGAATGAGGGGGAGTTAATAGCTGGCAGATACAGAGTCGCCATTTTACATATGCAAAGAAACTGAAGTTGCTATTTTTCCATAGTTAAAGGGTCAAACGTCAGAAATTTATAGGAAGAACCAGTATGTGTTTTGCACCTATCCCTACTGCTAATGAACAGAAGAATGATGTGTGTTTCTGTAAGCATACTGTTCAAAATTCACTGCTGTTAAATTTAAAAGTCTTATAAAAGTGGGTTTTGTCCATTTCCATGCTCCACCATTCTCTTAAATTGCAAATGGCTAAGATAGGAGAAAAGCAGAAAATTCCTTTGGAATCCTCTGAGCTGAGGTATGGTATAATACAGGAGAGAGGTGTTAAATGTAAGAAATTTCTAGAGCAGATAACCTTTTCATTCAATTTACAACAATTAAACAATAGAGCAGTTATCCTTTTCCAGTCATAAAGATTAAAATGCACATTATTTAATATTTTTTCTTTTCCAACTGCCTACTCTCCTTAAAAATGTGTTCACCTGTTTGCCTTGACAAACCCCTAAATTCTCGATGAATTTTTATTTAGAAACAAGTCAGGACTGTAATTAAAAAGAATTTATACTTAGTATTTACCTCTTTTCTTTCACAGTGATGGATTGAGGGGTGGATAGGAAAATACATATTTGTATCTCTGTAAGTAAAAATAATAACACCTGGATTACAGCTAGTGATAATATTAGTAAACCTCAATGTGCTTTACAGCTATTATTCTCCAGATGTACACAGACCTCAGAAAAGAGGTGTTAACGACATTTCAGGTCTCTGTTTGTTGAAATGTGAAAGATTGATTCTGTAAATGTTGCCTGTCAACATTTTCCACTTTCTCTGGCAAGTGTGCTGTTTGTGTACTGTTTCTGTTTCAGAGGCACTGCAGGTTCTGGGCGGACAGGCTCACTGTTTCTCTGGGACCGCAGTGTATTGCATAGTAGCCTCTACCCTCATGACATGTGCACTCATCCATATCTTCCTTCATGTTTTCCTAGAGCTGACATTGTTCTCTTGATCTGTCGGATTACTGAAAATATTTTAGAGAAGGAGGAATTTCAAGAGATTACTTTAACTTTGAAAAATACTAGTTCACCCCTTTCATGGTGCTACAGGTGGTTCTTGCTGTATTGCTCTTGTACCAAACACTGAGAAATTATTTGGTTTGTTTTACAGCAAGATACTTAAACGTGCAGATGCTCCACACTGGAAGGACAGCGTGGACTGTGTGTCACTGTTGTGTAGCATAAGAGTGTGGATACAGTGCTCAGTCCTAAAAAATTATAGCAGATTCTGTAGAAGTAACATATTGAAGATAAGCCAAGAGACTTGCTCCACTCCTTAAGTGCTAGAAAAGGATTTTGATTCTACATGACAGAAGAGGTTTCCTCCATAGACCAAAGACCACATTCTTTGCATCTGAATGCATGGACATGAAATTCTATCCATGCAGAGACACTGCAATCTGGAAAAAAAGGAAAAAATAATATGTCCTGGACAACACAGTGAAGGAATAATTATCAAGGTGTCATGGCTGACTCATTGCTAAGACTTTTTTAAGGATTAACCTTAGATAACTTCATGATTCAAATATATCTATCTTAAAAATAGAAAACCCAGTTTGGTTTAAAACTATTAGAAGGTAATGGGGGTTTGTAATAAGTCAGTTTGAACTCCATTATAATCCACTTGTTCTGTGTTTTAACTTTTCAATGCCTTAGGTGTTTTGAGGAAGAGATATGGCATTTTATAAGAATATGAATTCACTGACACCCAAAAGTATGATGCAGTAGTTCTGTGCAGTGTTTCTGAATTTATGTGGGAAGGTATTGTTGTGAATAGTGTTTGATACGTTACACCCAACTGTTATCCGAGGGCTGAAGCAATCAAAGAATGGAGGCAAGTACAGAAATTCACAAAGATTTGAGTCACAGACAGTCCTGCAGACTTAGACTGATGCTGGGGAGTGCTGTTCTAAATTTATCTACTTTGCAAATCTTCATTTAGACAATGTTTGGTACACTGAAAGGTACTTTCTTAACCTAAAGAAACCATCCAAAATGCTGCTGTTATTAACCACAGAAGATTTTATACTACACAGAATTTAGGCACTGAATAATGCATCTAGTAAGGGCAAAATGAAGTATACATATATTTTAAGAAATCATACATATTGATGTTTCCCCTGGAAGAATTTATATGGCATCCAAATTCCTGCTGTGCAGAATCACAGATAACTCCATTGTGATTGAGTGTATATTTAGGCACTTATCTTCCATATAAAACTGCTTTAGTTTCACAGGTCCCTGACAATCCCAGTTGGTTAAGGTTGTCTAGATGACACTTAATGCACCATGGAAGTACTGTGCTTATCATAAAACAAACCAGTCAAGTAAATTTAAAATATGCCTGTGAGAGGAAATACTCGTGGTGTAAGTGCCTTTTGATTAGAAAACATGCCAGAAGTTCAAATTCACCTCAGCTGCAGGCAATTTGGATCTGCCCTTCTCTTTTACCATAGGATGACTTTATCATTAATCTGCTGCCTCTTTCATATCTTCTGTTGAATCTGGACCACCAGATGCAAGAAAAAGTGCAGCAAGTCTGGTCACTAAATATAATCTTGTTTATTGTGTTTTCTTGTTAGATTACGTATTTGCTGCACCAAGATCACAGACCAGGAAAAAGAAGCAAATGAAAAACCAACTCCCAAAAAAGGCCTAATGTGACTTCAGATCTCTGGGTTACTTAGTTCTTGTGCCTGGGTTGCCTGTTTGCCTGCTCCCTTAGCCTTGTTCTCAGCAGTAAGCAGATTACTAACCACTCTTTTCGACTAGTTTAAGTCTTCACTTTGCAATCTTTGCATCTGGGTGACGTACTTTGATCTCCCTTTCCCTTTCCCTTTTCCTTTCCCTTTCCCTTTCCTTTTCCCTTTCCCTTTCTGATAGTTTAAGTCTTCACTTTGCAATCTTTGCATCTGGGTGACGTACTTTGATCTCCCTTTCCCTTTCCCTTTCCCTTTCCCTTTCCCTTTCCCTTTCCCTTTCCCTTTCCCTTTTTCCATTGTGGGACCACATAAGAGCCTGGAGAGGCACACAGCTACATAGGCAGAGGAGAAATGGAAATGTTAACCTCCAGTTTGAGAGTAGATGGGGTGTGTAATACAAGAAGCCAGGACATCTTGATGGTGACATCTGTGTAACCTTGAGCGGCAGCCAAAGTTAGCTCACCTCTTTGTGTCCCAAGAAGGTAAATGGTCTTCATTTGGGAAGATGACCAAGGACTATTAACATCCACTTACCAAGACTTCCCTGTTCACTCTTAGTTTATTGCTTGTGTAATGCTTTCTGCTAAGTCTTTGAAAGACGAGATTCTGGCATATGCTTCACCGAAGTGTTAAATGGTGTATAGAAGGACAAAGGAGGATTTCATAATATGGGCTATAGAATCTCCATGCATCATTACATTGCAACTGAAGCACAGGACTTACAGGATATATATCTAATTTGAGAGGCTGCCCTGATAGCCTCTTATGCATTTGCTCACTGTGGAGTGAAGGTATGCTACTCTATTCTACCTGAACTATTTAGACTAAACCAAACCTTTGTGTATATTAAAAGTTCTGTCTAGCCAGACAAAAAGGGCATTTATCAAGCTGCTTACACCTTCTGTATCAGAGTGACCATAAACCCCTCTGAGGTCATCACTGTCTGTATCTGGACATTTTTAAGTTCTACCACAATATATAAAAGAGCAAGGGTAGAAGTCTTCACTGGTAAAGTGCTTAAAGCCTGGCAACCTTACAAGGAGTTGAGCAGAGGCAGCTTCTTTGTTTTGACAAGGTTTTCCTCCAGGATGATCAATGAGAAAGCCACATTAAATGATGACTCTTCCTTTCCACTTTCATTTGTTTCCTCTGTCAACCTGAGAGCATTGGACTACCCTTTCCTCAACTTGCCATTTTGCAAGTAACCTGCGAGTCAAATCTAGGCTGTCTGCGTAAGATGGTCCTTGGCTTTACTATTTGTTTCAATAAAACTCATGTTTCACAAAGTGAACCCTGTGTATAGAATAAAAGCTTTCAAAAATTTAGACTTCAGTTTTGCCTTCCCAGGTGAGAAGAAAATTTGATGAGTTAGAAAACATCTGAGCAGCCTTCCCATATGTAGGAAAGGTATTAAACAGGCAGGTCACAAATAGTTTTGTTCTTTTTCACAAACACATATTAAACAAATTTCCAAAACGAATGCTGCAATTGTGCAATGGTTGACATATTTCTTGTATCTCATGAACTAGAAGTCAGCCAGCTGACTTCTGAAGCTTTCAAAACCATTCATCTATCATTCTGGGTATTGATCTTTGTGCATTGTAGGGAGGTTTCCATCATGGAAATATAGCATAAAACATTATTTCAATTATTTGCCCTAAGCTACACCAATCTTTTGGTTTGTTGTTAGATTTCAAGGGTTGATGTATTCGTCAATCAATTAAGATGAATTACCAGCATTTCCCTTTGTAGTTCATTTCAGTTTTACCAGTGTCTGGGGATACAAACCAGAGTGAACACTAATATTATATGCTTTCTTTCACAGGCTGCAAACACAAAACAGTATTACTATCTTCATTCAATTCCTCCGGAAAGGAATGGAAAATAAATGTTGCAATAAGTCTCTCATGTGTCTTGTGTTCCTTTGCTGGCGACTGAAGGACATTTTACACCTTTCACTTTTGCACTGACTGGCTACCAGCTATCCTGTAATCTTCCAGTCGCAAGTTGCTGTTGTCATATTGTCAGAATCAGTGAGTCTTCAGTGATGGCAAACTATTGTTTGTAGCCATGCCTGTAGATACTGAAGTCTTCATGAGGATCTGGATAGAAACTAGAACTAAGCTAAATGGGAAACTTCACAATAAAATTTTTAGTGCCCGTGGAAGAAGACGGAGTCGATGGATCCTAATACTGAGTCCCTTCTGATCCTACGGCTCACACGCATAAACACACAGGCGCAGGGATGGCTTCAGTAATATGAATCCGACGGCAAGGAGTTGAGAAGGGTCCTTGCATGGAGTTCCACAGACAGCAGTTTATTGCTTGTGCTCGTGAAGGGTTCCAGAGGCATTGACCCCGAACACGTGACAGATCTATCTTAAATACAGGGGTGTGGCTAACACCAGGAGCCAACCAGGGAAATCAGAACTGGGGTACATTACCATAACCGAACAGGCATCCTGGGAGAGGCTTCTTTCCCTCACCATAACCGCTAAGTCTTTGGCAGCAAAGACCCTCTTACAAGAGCTCTCTCTGTCTCCTGTACCACTGGCTAATCAGCCACCACAGGCTCCCTCCAGCTGTTCACTCTTGCCCTTGGAATGGCCTACTGGGCTGGCTTGGCAGAAATGCTTGTACTAGCTGCTATGTGGTGGGCTGAACTGGGGAAGGAAGAAGGTGGCAGAAGGCCAAAAAATAAAAATGGCTGGGAAGCTGGTGGTGTCAGTTACCTGGGGTCGTTCAAGCAGTTTCACTGCAGAAGTTGTAGCCACAGTTTTAGAGTTCAGAGTTTAGGTTTCTGGCAGATCAGGTTTCAGGTTTTCCTTCAAGACGCAATCAGATACATCTGGGTCAGAGCCTGGAAACAGTTCCTGTCTGGGTTGGGTTTGCCTTGGCCATAACTGAAACCACAGGAGCTCTTTCATAGAACCAAGTAATTGGAAAGGAATCAGACTGACATTCAAATCTTGGCTTATCTTAAAGTGATGCTATCTCTAGTATGAGCTTATTTTTGTGTTGAATTTTGCATGTACCCCACTAATTATGGAGTTATACAAAAGGTAGAGTTAAAAAAAAAAATGTTCTCCTGCCATTTACAGGATGCAAAACCCATTCCAAAACCAAATCTGTTGCACATGCAGTGCTAGTAGAAAAGCCAATCTGTGCAGCAGCATGCACAAGATAACTTACTGTCACTCTGTATAAACTTGGCAATTTACTTACAAAAAAGTAAATTATTCATTTAGTAAATACCACAGATTTCCATTTAATATTAGTGAGTTGATGAGACAGATTTAGTTAGACATTATAATTAATTGTCCCAAAAATTCCTAAGGAAAGGGGTATCATCAAATAATCAATTATCCAGTGGCTTTTAATTGAGATAGCTACCTCTATTTTTTATTGTCAGCCTTTCAAAAGTTTAGGAATCCGTTTTAATGATCAGAAAATTATATCTGTGTTTATGGAGATATAGATACTTTAAAACAAGGACAAAATTCATGCGTGGTTCAAATATATGTCATAGACTGGCATATATAAGAAAAATACTCCATTTACTTTACTTTTTAAAGTTAATGATGTGTGTATATAATAACTTAAAATCTAATGTCTTCAAGTGCTAGCTATGGATTTTCCAGAACAGCTGGATGCAAGACGCATGCTAATTCAGAGGGCAGCTGGACTTTCCTCTGCTGTTGTGAATAGATGGGATTTAAATGGAAGGGTGCTACCTACTGCCAAACATAATTTTCAAGCATTGTGTTCTCCCGGGATGTTTTGATTGAATTAAGAGGTTTCAGCTAGTTCAGTCAGTGCGATGCAATGGGTAGCAAAAGGTTATTATTGGGCACAATATGTAGGTATTTTGCTCATTTTTAAGTCTGCAAGTGTAAATTCCTGAAGTACTATAAGGATTGTCTGAGCTTTTAAAGTCATATTAGATATTTCCATATAGTAAAAAGACATCCAAACATTGGACTGTCCCCACATACCACATTGTGTATTTTTCTAACCTGAAACTATCTTTTTTAAGAAAAACATTTCTGTATGACAAAAAGCAAGAAAAATATGTTACTTATAATGACTGCAAGTATCTGGAGGAAAACATCCTGTGCATTTAAATTCTTTTATTCTCGCCTCCCATCTGTGCTGCAGGACTTCACTGTCTTTATTCTTGCCAGATTGCTTTATCCCCAGAGCAAGTCTGACTTTATTATTCCAATTTTTACAAGTTTGAGTTCCTGTCATTGTTTGGACTAAAATCTTTACCATCTCTTCTTCTGTTTACTCAGCATGAATATCTGGTACATGCAGTAATGCAGTTTAGCCTTATCAGACATGGGGTCCCATGGTAACAGTGGAGAATATCTTTGTTATTAATAATATTATGAGTACAGAATACGACTTATGGAAGCTGTGTCTGCATATTTGTGGAGTTTCTCTAGTGTTATCTGTCCTCTGCTAATTAGAATTTAGCTGACAAAGACATGGACTGAAAAGGAGGGAGGACATTTTTTTTTTGACTGCTAATTACAATCGGCTCTTGTAATATGTCTGTACTGGACACTGCAGCACAGAAGAGATGCATATAAGCTCAGCTTTAAATTAATGTGCTCTGATAATAACAGGAATTTAGCCATTGAAATATGGAACTTCATGTAAGATTCCCAAAATGGTGAACTGGGAAGGCTAAGAAAAGTGAAAAATTAATCTTACCAAAATTGGATAGATTCAGTGGGATATACTGGCTGATTCGCTGTCACACTGTGTTATTGTTGCTCTGTCTGCTCCATACCATCACAGCCTGGAGCAGAGTAATGTAAATCTTCTATGAATTCAATTTAACTGCTTTCCTATGGTACCAGTCTGCAAGAAGCTTGGAAATGGATATAGTGCAATGCATTGAAATTTCGCTTGCCTTCCACATAACAGAAATCACCAGGAGTATTGAGAACTCAGCTTCTCCTGGGCAAATATCGAGAAGGAGCTGAAACTTCAGCTCAGACAGACTTGAATACGCAGCACAAATATTCACTGCATGTGTTTCTGCCATGTGGTTTGCATGTAGCAGTGTCTACGAGGGAGTGGAAAGTATTTTGTCAGTATTTTTGTTTTATTTGACTGCACTTTTGACTGTTGTGTTACAGGAGAGAGAAATTAGATGTAACGTATCTTCAGCCATGGGTAGGAGTACCTTCATGCCAGTGCTGCACTTATACTCGGCGCACTGTGCTCTTCTGTCCCATGGAGTGGAATGTGTTTCACCTGTGTGTCAGGGCTCTGGCACTACTTGATAGAAAAATGGCCACATGTCAAGGCTGCAGGTGGAAAGGGTTGCTTTCAACAGGTCTTCTTGGAGGGAGAGTCACTTGGGCGACTCTTTTCTTCATATGTTCCTCATTGGGGAGCTTCACTGCTGAGGTGGGACCTTTCCACAGTTCCATAATTCAAGACAGCCATGAAGCAGAGAAGTTGTGTGATGCACTCTGATACATAGGTGAGATGCTAGTGATGAGAAAATGTGAGGCAGAAGCCAGCTGGGGGTTTTGTTTCAATGAAAGAGACTTTCTAGACCTGAAACAGCAAACAAAAACTTCTTTCCCCCTGCAGCTTTAGTAGTTGGAGGTTTTTTTTAATATGTATTACTTTTATAAGAAAATTGGAGAAAGTGGAGTGATTATTACTGTTTTTCACTGACGTCTTTTACTGAACAGATAGTCCTAGGTTCTGTTACACATTTATTTCTTTGAGGTACTTAATTCTTGCCTGGAAAAAGTTTCTACATCTGAAGTAAGCTGAGAAAGTGGATTTCCACTATTTATTTATTTCTATCCTGAAGAAAAAGCCACAGAGGCACACCAAAAGATATTCACATCCCAAATCTGGTATGAAGTTTGGAAGGTACACCTTACAGACAAGCTCTGAGCTACAGCACATGCTGCTGGTATTTATAAAAAAAGTCTGTCAAATAATAAATGAGTCCAGCAAAATAAAAAGAACAGGGTGGAAGAGGACCTCAAGGAAAGATACAGCACAGCTTGTTGATAGCATCAATTTGTAGAGATGTTCCCACCATCAGGCTCTGAGGCTGCACAGGGAAGCTGTTACTTTTTCCATTACCCGGAGGATCTCAACAGGGAATGAAAACAGTTGTTTCTCATCTATTCCTGGTAAATTTCAGAATGCTTGGGCCCCTTGGTGAAATGTTTATAATTTCCCCCCCTTTTTTTAGACAAAATCTTTTCAATATCTCTCAGGCTAGAAGGAATTTATGCTCAGCGTGAATGCTATTCCCTGCCCCTTACATCAGTGGGAGCAGGAGCAGAGCTTGTTTTAGAACCAGTGAAAATATTGTCAGGGACCTTGGAATTTGCATAGCTTTGAATCCTACAGGCAAATAATAGCATGCAGCAGAAACACCTACTGAGCTCGTGTAGTGGGTTGATGCTGGCCCAATTCCAGGCACCCACCAAAGCAGCTCACTCACTCCCCTCCTCAAACCGGACGGAGGAGAGAAAGTTTAATTAAGGTTCATGTGAAGAGAAGGAGAAGGAGAGATCGAACATCAAATACCATTATGGGCAAAACAGGCTCTACTTAGAGATATGAAGTGAATTTAGTACTAACATCAAAGCTGGATAATGAGAAATAAAATGATCCTTTAAAAACACCTTTCCCTCACCCCTCCCTACTTCCCAGAGGCACAAGGTTATGATCAGTTCGTCACCTGTAGCTTCTCCTGCTGCTCAGGAAGAGAGAGCAGCTGCCTGTGACCTGCTGCAATGTGAGTCCCTCTCACAGGCAACAGTCCTCCCAAAACTGCTGCTGCATAGGTCACTCTGCCATGGGGTGCAGCCCTCCAAGGACAGGCTGCTCCACCCTGGGAGCAGGGCCCCTCTCTCCATGAGTCTCCCACAGGCTTACAGTCTCCTCCCAGGCATCCACCTGCTCTGGCATGGGGCTCCTCCATGGGCTGCAGGTGGATCTCTGCATCCCCATGGATCTCCACGGGCTGCAGGGGCACAGCTGCCTCACCAGTCTGCACCACGGGCTGCAGGGGAATCTCAGCTCCAGTTCCTGGAGCACGTCCTCCCCCTCCTTCTCCACTGATGCTGGTGTCTGCAGAGTTGTCCTTCTCACAGGTTCTCACCCCATTCTTCTGTGGCTGCAATTACAATTGCATAGCCCCTTTTTGCTTTCCTTTCTTCTTAAATATGTTATCACAGAGGCTTTACCACCATTTCTAATTGGCCCAGCCTCGGCCAGTGACGTCCATCTTTGAAGCCCCCAGGGATTGGCTCTGCTGGACATGGAGGAAGCTTCTAGCAGCTTCTCATAGAAGCAGCCCCTGTAGCCCCCTCTGCTACCAAAAACCAGGCTGTGCAAACACAATACAACTGGATATCTAGTGATTTCTTTTTTAAAAGGGCAAACATAAAATTAGCAGTCAGGATATAGAAACTAAGGCAAGGGAGCATGATGGAATTTTGACTTTTCTCTGGTTAATTTGGCAAGTTTCACTCATTAAGTTAAAATAGGTGTATCCTATGCAATTAATTTTCTGTTACTGAAGGAGGTGGTCATTTAATGATGTTCATTCTTCCCTGTTTTCTGCTTCTGTACTTCTGAGAGAATTCATCTGTCTCTCACTGCTTAGGAAAAATATGAAAACATTGTAGTTCAGGTATACGGTTTTGACTTTTTTTATCCAGTTTGCCCACATTCCTCCCAGTAAGGAAAAAATAACGGGTTTTTACTGTCAAAATAAGGACAAAAAAGGGGAAGAGCAAATAGAGCAAAATTAATTAATTCAACTTCTAGGATAAAAACAACTGTGGTGCTGATTATTTCTTAATGGTTCAGCTACAGTCACTGAATGTAATATTAACAGAAGCAAGATTTGTAGACCTGTAAACTGTTTTGAAATATAACTAATACTAATGTTTACCTAGTATTAATTGCCATTACCAAGTGGTTAATGGTTGTAAAGGACTTGAAAGAAAATGGTAAGGCAGTCCTTCATCGGTCTAGAGGGGCAAGGGATACACAGACCCTCCTTCTCCAAGGATGTTACCTGTCTGTGGCTTACAGCTCCAGGGATGCCGGAGAAACCCTCAAGGGGATACAGACATGGCACTTGTGACCCTCACCCAAGTCACAACTGCACGTAGAGCAGAGGTCTTTGTTATCCTAAATGCATGTCCAGGTCTTTTTCTGATGCAACACAGTGCATTACTACGCCTCAGATGTCTTTTGCCTGAATCTTGAACAAACAAATTCCATATTAGGGAAAGAGGTATCGCACAGACAGATCCATGTGATGTATTGTAAAAATGGTTGCCAGTGCCTTTGGAATAAATGTGAACAGAAACAGCTGATATTTCAAAACTGAATTGCAAATCTTGTAGCCCTGCAAAGTTACAAATATGCAAATCTTATTACATGTCTCCTGAGTGACTACATTAAGGTGATTCATGAAGATACAGAAAATTCACCCCTGTCAGCTGGGGCCAAGAAGGACAAATTGCCTGGGAGCAGCCTATTACACTTGTTCTTAGTACTTTTAAAATGACAGCTGACATTTATTTCTAAGATGTTATAATGTACAAGGGAAGATAACATTCTCTGCTACTATAGACCCATGAACACCTGCATTCAGTAATCATTTGTATATCTCCTCTTTAATTCAAGGATTTAGATTCCCTTTATAAATATTTACCAATTAAGCAGCTCAACAAACTATGCAGTGGGAACATATTTATAATTTTTATAGTTGTGAAAAGTAAGGGTGCTGAGAGGTTAAAGGATTTATCCATAGTTTTATCAGAGGTCAAAGGAAAGTGAAGTGTCAGGACCCAGGTGTTTAGCTGTGTATAGGCTTCAGTCAGTCCATTTTTTACACGTGTGTTTCTCCATGAGTCATATACTCATCAAAATGGAGAAGTAATTTTTCAGGTCAAGCCTCACATGCTCATAGATTTTTTTAATAGAGAGATGTGGCTATTTTGACCCTCTAGTCTGACCTCTTGTGGAATACAGAGAGTTTCCATGAGTGGTTCTTGCTTCACCAGTGTCTGTCATGGACTAGAATATTTCAGGAGTAAAAAAACCCAAAATTAAAAAATTACAACTCCCTCAAAACTCAATCATTCTTTGAAGGTTCTGTCAGTGGATTATCCACTATACCCCTGCTAGAGTTGTGGCACTGTTTAGGACCCTTACTGTTAAAGCATTTGCCTATTTTCATTTAACTTCAATTCCTAAACTTTATCTGCTTCTTTACCAATAGAATTAATTTCATGGGTTTAAAGTTCCTGAATGTTGTAACTGATACTGACCTAATCTGCAAAATTTTTTCCCAAGAATATTTATAAGTATTTATTTTTATGTCTGTGGCTAGTTTTATTATATTTACAAATATCTGATCTCTTTATTAAAACATATTAAATTCTGACATAGATCTGTTGGTAATGATGCATGCAGTTATGCAGGATGGATCTTTCCTTTGACATTTGTGTACATAATTTATTGTCCTCCTGTTCATGAATCTTGAGACAAAGATTACAAATATTGATTCCCCTTCTCACAGTTAGTCATTGATTTGGATTTTTTGTCATATCCTTTTAGAGTTCTCTCACCTCAGGTAAACAGTGTCAGAATTGAGTATCTCTTCAGTGAGGACATTTGACCAGTTTATTCTCATTATTTTTCTTGAAATATCTTCTTGTTTGTGTCTTGTTATTACTTTTCCCATGAGGAGCTTGACGAGGACTTGGTGAACAATGGGGAAAAAAAGCATTAATTGTAAATTATTATATCCTGCAGTGTCTTGTGTTTCCTTCTGAGCATTAGAATGCAAATATTTGAGGAAAAAGAGATGCTGAGAGGAGTGATTCAGGACAAGACTTCATTTGTGAATCTTCAAATTTAGAATTGGTATGATGGTAAGCTGCATAAGCAATTAGCTTTGATTTTTTTTCCTTTACTAAAGATTGTATGCAGCTCTTCAGCACAATGAACTAGAAATAATACCAGTGAACAAACTAGGGAAAAAAGTGGACCTTCAATCTTGTTAAAGGTTGTTCATTACTCACAACTGCCAGCTAAGTGAAGTACATATTACAGTAAAACTTTTGCGTTCAGTGATACTGCTTAATCTGATACAAATTCAGATTTAAAGCCCAAGTGCTGATTTAGTTCCATGTAAGAAATACATTTCTGACATTGCTCTGTTTGTCGTTAGTGTAAAGCAGTCAAAAGTCATAGAAGAAATACTAAATTACAGATAATTTTCTGACTGCTTGTCCATGCCTACCTGCTTCAGTTGTGTCTGAGCATTGCCGCCGAGTAGAGTAAAATACAGAGAATGCAGAGCACCCCTATGGAGGAAAGAACTGAAGTAGGTTATACGCTCTTAGTGGATCCGCTAATGTCCATAACAGTCTGGTTCATTATTATTATTCTTTTGTATTTTAATAGTCATGACCACCTGGACATCTATTAGGGAGGACATCATATCTGTGGATGCTGAAAAGCTTTGGTAGAGAAATCTTTCAGCTTTCTGCAGCGTTCTGTGAGAACTTTGCAGTTCTCACAGAAGCTATGAAAACACTGCTATGGGTTTTTGTAAACTAACTCTGTATCTTGCACCTGGGTTTGTTATGCAAGATTGTTATGGTTCTAGCCTTCTGATATTTTGGAATAAGTGTCTCAGAGCTTGACCAATCCCCTCAAGGGGTGGATGGCCGAGCACCCAATTGTCTTGTGCCATTCAACACACTCTTTGAGAACCCTGTTATAAAAGATGATTTAATTAATTAATAAAGATCAGAACTGCTTTCCCTTCTGAACTTGTTGTGCCATTCCTCATCATCAGTGCCGCTCACAGCGACACATATCTTTTTCTGTGCCCTTATCAGGGATGAGAATCAGCACTTAACTCTCTCATTTGAGAAATTCAAAACTGTTTAAGAGGATTAATTTATTTTACAACGCAGCTGTTTCATAGGATGAGATAATTCTGTGCATTTTTTTGAGAAAGGAAAAGTATTTAGTTAGATAGCTGTTGACACAGTACAGTACATGTAGCCTCATTCACACTTTTCTCTGTCCAAATTTCAAGTTCAAACATTTTCCCTCATGTTGCTTATAAAATAAAATAGCCCAGAATAAATTATTACATTAGCTGTTGTCTTGTCAGAAGATTAATGATCTTAACAGAGCTGTGATCTGAAAATAAATGTGATTAAAAACAACAGCAGTGACATGGACACTTCTGCTCAGGCATTTCTACATGAAGCTAATGCTTCTTCTCCAAGTATAAGAGATTACATGGAAGTGCACATACTCTTTTCTCCTTTCAATCTTGACCTTTGAGCTTTAATGCATTTTTAATATGCTGTGGTTGTGTATGTGGTTTCTGTGGCCGCACAAGCATTTTGCCAAGAAACTGGCTAAGTCCTATGTGACTGATTTATGGATGAATGTTGAACAACATCTGATTTTTCACTTTTACCACACGTTTGAGATTGAAATCAGTTTTTCAGCCAGGGGATAGAGAAGGACAAAGAGGTCAAACTTCTTATGCAGGATGCTGCAAAGGGTAGAAGTCAGACAAGCCCTCCAAAGTACATTTCACTGTCTGAATAACCTTGCAGTGTCATGCAGTGACAGCATCCAGCATAAAAGCTCAGGTGGACATATATCAGAGTAATGGTAGAAAGGCCATATTTATTTTTTTCAATGGAGAATTCAGGTATTTTCTGCAGTATCTCCTCCAAGAGCTGCATGGAACAGCCCGAAAAAAACTCAGTTAAGGTCTCTAAAGACATATGGAGAAGGAAAAGTGTTTATGAAAGCCAAATTTTATGAAGATTATGGCTATGTATCACAGATAGCTTTGCCATCTCCAAAGCCACATAAACAGGTGGAAAAGTTGAGAATGGAATTGCAAGAGCAGTAACAACAGCTCTAAGTGCACAGTGCGTTTACCCAGGACATAGAGAGACATCCATTACAGAGTTATATTCCTGTCTCCTTTTCCCAGTGTATTTTTAAAGAAGGTTAATATCTCCAACCAAGACATTCTGGCATTCACAGAATGGAGTTACTCCATGAATTAGCTGATACACAAGAGAGGAGGGGAAAAAATTACTGAAATTACATACAGTCAGAGTGATGACCATTGAGTAAGACTAGAAATATTAATGAATGATAGGAGTTATGAATGAAGTAAAGGTAAGTGGAAAGTGGAATGGGACAAGATAAATAATACTTTCCAGGGAATTTTAATCTTTACCAAAACACTGTTTTTCTCCTGTTGCATTGGATTGTTGGGGTGTCCTGGCAAACCTGCCAGCCTAGGGTTTGGGGGGACAGACCTGCGCCTGGAAGAGCCCCCTCGGTTTAATGTTATGTCTATACAAATATGTATTGGTTTTTCCCTTCCCTCCCGTGGTGCCAAGGGTTTTGGGCTGCCCCGGGTTCCTTCCCTCCCCACTGGCTGTTGCTGTAAGCCCCGTCCCCGGGACCCTGGGGAAAGCCAAGATCTCTCTGGCCAGACGGCTGCCGGGGATGAGAGAATGAACACCTCCAGCTTCCTCCAGTGTCTCCATTCTCGCCTTCCTTTGTTCCCAGGGTCCAACCCAGACTCCCCGTGGATGTAGCTGCTTCATCTAGAGGGCTCCGCCAGATAAGGGAAATTACAGACAGCTTGGCTGGCTTTTAAAGTGTGGTCTAAAATCTGCTATTTTGCTGAGCTCGTTTGGGACCTCACCCCAAAAATAGCCAGCCACAGCAGCCAGACAGGCACATTGGACAAATTATTGGGCTTTTTCTTCTGTGTCCTGATCACCTGGGCAAAATGAGCAATCAAATGCCTATAATTCCCTCTCTGAGGAAGGTAACAGTATATGCTAAGTGTTTGGAGGAGACACTGGGATTGGGGTAGGTACGGGTGTGGGTCCTGGGGAACGTCCTTGTGGCAAGCAGCCTCTGTCACACACCACGGTGTCTGCAGAGTTAAGTGCAGAAGAGGTATTTGGTGCTAGCACTTGGGTCAAAGTCAGAGCTGTTCACAACAGGACTGGCTGCATGCACCCTGGAGGATGTGATGGCCTTTCCAAGATGTGTCATGGAGACTTCAGCAGAGTATTGTGGGTCAGGATGACCCAAAATATTTCAAGGATAATCTTTGCAGGTGGATTTTTATTTAAACACATATCTTCTGGTGAAATGCAGAGGGGGAAAGTCAACCACATTCTCCTAGGGAGCCCAACAACAACTTTTCTGGTGCTAGCTCGTTCAGTCTATCACCATAACTTCCCTGTGAGCTGGTCTCTCCCTGGTGAGGGAATATCATCCATGAGCTGTGCTGCATCTCTAGGAACAGTGGACAACAGAGCCTGGGACAGCAGAGCACACTCAGAGCTTCCACCAGAGCAGCACTTCGTGCCTGACCCTGCTCCCGCTGGAGCCTTCCAGCAAATGGGGCTGTGGCACAGCTGTGCTGCTCCAGGACAAGGCTCCAGCCCAATCCTGAACCCACTCCAAGGGCGGCGCACAAAAGGGAGCCCTGTAGCAGATGGCAGGGGTTTGGATCTGCCAGGGCCATGCTGAGCCCCCAGACCCCGCAGCAGAACATGTCTGGGCACTCAGGAATGGCCTCTGCAATGAGCAGGTGGCTGAGCTGGGGATGCCCAATGGCTGGCAGACAGTCAGCACCAGCTGGGAAGGGATGGGCTTTTTCAAGGAAAAATACCTTGGATAGAGGTGAGCTTAGCACCTAGCCTTGTTCCTTCTCACGGGGTGCTGTAGGCAGTGTGTGATTTTGGCTCCTGCTGGTGTGTGTGAGTTGCTGTGTACCAGGAGGTGATGGAGCTGTTCAGGGACAGCAAATCTGGTGCTCAGCCTGTGATGGCTGGAGCTCTTTGGCTGCGAAGGGTACTCCAAGATCCATTTGGCTGTGAAAATGGGACCTTCCTTGCTGGCAGAGTGATGAGCATCTCAGGGATTTTTTTAACACATTAGGTGAGGATTGTGTGGATAATCTGTTTGGATCCAGACTCCAGCTGAAAAGGAGCAGGAGGACTGTCTCTGCTGTGCCATGACCTCTCATGCTGCTCTTGTAAAATGGACACACTGTGGGGCTCGACGTCGAAGCACAGCAGGTCCCCTCAGGAATGGATACAGGCTCATTCTGGAAACAGAATGGGCGGCCGTATTTTGAAGCAAACTTTTTAAGAGACCTGTGAGGTTTTTCACAGCTCAATAAGCATATTGAGAGGCTTATTAAAATAATAACAGCACATTTGTTAATAATTAATCACTGGCATTAATAGAGGGACTTTCAGCCAAAGATGCTGAAGTTCTTTCCAAATTTCACTGCCCAAAATTGCAAACAGTAAGGATTGCCTAATCCATCATCATGTATTGCCACCCCTGACAGCTCTTTAATTGTTCACCACACAGCAACAGCTCAGTAGCGATCAGATTGGTGCAGAAAGCAAGGAGTTTGCTGTATGTCCAAGAAAAGTTCTAAAAGAATTAGGTGAAGGAGTGTGGATATCACTCCAAGATGGACTTGGTCATGTAATAGCATCGCCACTTTTATTTGGGTTCATTCACTAATCTCAGTTTACAGGCTGTGATTTTACATGCCACTTGAGTCAGATATTCCCTGCTAACACAGTGGTGCAGGGAAAGATGTGATGTGTTCAGAATTACCATTGTCATAATTTCCTGCTGAAGGTTGGCATTCACACTAACCCTGAGAACCCTTTGGTTTCTCTCTGGTGTTTAAATGCATTGACCACTATGATATAACAAAGTCTTGACCTACACCCTGAGTATTTAATTCCAGCTCTGCCCTCTGATTATATTGCCTATTTCTCATAGCCTAAATTGTCTTATAGTGGTCTCTGATGACTGTGAAACAAGACCAGATGTCTAATTTATGGGCCTCAGTTAAATGCCTAAAAGGTAGTTGATAAGAATCCAGCCAAAATGCTTGTGAGTTTTTTATTGCATCTGTCTGTCTTACTGATGTTACACCTGTCTGTATCTGAATATAGCTGCAGCCTCTCCATAGTAAATACAGGAAATTTATCTTCATTATGGAATCTCTCTTGAGAGTCCATTGCTAATGAAATTGCTTCATATTTATTTTTGAAATTGTATATAAGCAACTAGCATTATTAGTATACAATTACCAGAGAGTAATCACAGAATTACTGTAAACATAGTCTACAAAACATACTGCAAATTAATATTCATGCATTTCTTAATCTGCCATTTGGAGCAAAAGCATAAATCCAATCTACACTACATCACAAAGGAATAATATTACCAGGGGAAACTGGGATGTTTTGTACTTTCGAGTAATTAAAGGGAAAAGTCCTGTGACTCTTTTCGCAGTTCTGAGGGTGCAACTGCTGTGGCTGCAGATGCACAATTCAGCAACACATTGTGCCAGTGATAAGGACGAAAAGAAAAGCAGCATTTAGACATGCCTCTATGCAGAGATATTGCAGCATTCAATCCCATGTGTGAAGCTGACTCCAGCAATGTTGTTTGACAGCCTGGTATTTGCAGGAAGTCTAAGGTTAAGGATAGCTAAAGGAATGTGTTTGAATTCTGCCATTAACAAACAACCATAGGTCTTTTGTTGTCTAAAGCAGAAAGAAATAAGTGAACTAGTAAAACTAGTGACTCAGAAATCCATTTTGTGCAGCTCATTCATGTTTGCTCTGCTTAGATTACGCTTTTTCACATTCTTCACACAACTGGAGATAGACTAGTACTGTAAAATAATGGGAATGATTACAGAATAGTGAAATATTTTCTATTTCATAAATATGACATTTGGAGGTGATTTTTAATTACTCATTTTCAGGTGTCCAGAAATCAGTTTTGCAAGGGCAAAATGACCAGAAGTGTACAGTTAATAGTAGCTGTAAAAGCGCAACTCTTCCACAACTGAGAAACAGCAAACTGAAAATTTAGAATTCGAATTGAGATGAATGAAATTAGGAGTCACTTTTGAAAATTTAACTTATACATCAAATAGAAAGAGTGGCAAAGCAGATTTTTGTGACACTACTAAAATTTTGAGAGTTTAGAAGAAACAGGAGGAGAAAACAGTGATCATTCTTCTGCTTTTCAAAATGACTTTGCTCTAAGTGTCATCATCACTCTTATGTGCCCATTTCTTCAGAGGTTCAAGTATTTAAGTATTTAAGGAAAGCCATGGTGGATGACAAGATATTCAGGACCAGAAGTCTGGTTTCCACAAGACTGCAATTGTAAGGACTCACTTGCTAGTGAGGCCTGAGCATGCAGTTACACGGTGATATGGCCACAAGGTGTGCTAACAAAAGTGACCATGGTGTACCACGTTCACGAACTCCCTGGTTACTGAAGGTCACACACACTCTTGTACTTCCAACTCCTAAATTTTCTTCTCTTACAGACAAGAAACAAATTGTGGTGTTGAACAGATTCTAAGAAGCTGTGCATACGTTGTTTGATTTCTCTTTTACTTACTTGCTTTCTCATTGCATTGTATACTACACTGGACACAGGACCGTGTGTTGCCTTGTGGTCTGGGAATGTGTTTGAAGGGTAAGTACTCATTTTTACAGAAATTCCAACAAACTTATATGCAATCATGACAAAGCCCTTTTTTTCTTCCTGCCCACAAAACACAGCATTCTTCCATTTCTTATTATTTCTGCCTGTTTCTTAATCTGTGCCCAACAAATGAGGCAGAGTGCTCCCACTGAATAATGTCTCCTTATGTAGATAAGGCTTGTAGTTAGGAACATTTTAACAGAGTTCAGATTTAAAGAGAAAAAGAATAGAGATTAAGCAAGTAAGACTAATACATATTTTCCAAACATATTTTAAATGAGAATACTACAATGAAGCAGAATGATGCTGCATATAAGATAGTAAGAAGTGGAAGGCATTTTCAGGCACCAAGAGTTGTACAAGGGCTAGGTTCTTGCTGCAGTAATTGTGAGGGGACAAAAAGAAAGGAGGTCTGACCTTAAAACTATTTTGATTACCCAGGTCACAGAAACCATCATGGACCACATTTCTGAAATGTCCAGTGAAAGGGTGAAATTGTTGAACAGGGAGTCTGAGGCATTAAGGAGAAGAAGGGCAAAATACTGTCTCATAATACTAATAAAAAAGTGATATGTGGCTTTTCATTAACTTGTGTTTCTTTATGCAAATCCTTTGGGGATACTTTATGCTTGATGATATAGAATCTTATCCTTTTTATCTCTAAAGATGTGGGTACAAAGGTTCTATAGCATATGTGGCAGAGATAGTTTAAATGTGAATTCTGAGGAACAGATAACGCAGGAAAGGTAAAAAAAATTAAGAGTGATGAAATACAACAACCAGCTGACATAATTTAATGAGAAATGATTCTTTTAAAACACAGCGTGGTAGCAAGAAAAGATACAGCAAAGAGAGGGGAAAAACTTGTAACAGGACATTCTTTTTAGAAAGCTTGTCATAGTGCAAGAGTTGAGGACAGTGGGTATGTTTAGAAAGTCCTTAAAATCTGTCATGAAATCTCTGCTCTGCATGTGGCAACAATCTAGGTTTTTCTTCTAGGACATAGACTGCAATTTGTATATTAACTTCTTGCTGGACTGAAGACTTAGTTTAATACTTATTTCCTGTATCTGAAAAAATTTCTGCATCTGAAAAAAAAAAATCAGGGTCAGTCAGTTCTGGTACTTGAGGAAGGATAAAAATGATAAATGAAATATCTAAATTTTAATCCCCTGATTGGAAACATGTAGATCTATATATAGAAGAAGAAAAAGAAGAGGACTAAAAATCTAGGGGTAGTACCTAGATATACAGGATAACATTGAGAAAAGAAATCAAATGAAAATTTTCTAGCTTATTCTTGATCTGTTATTCTTGCTGCATTTATGTTCTGTGGATTTATTCCATTGAATAAAGAGGAATGTTGTAAAAATATTTGGGTTTTTTCCTTTCAGATTTAAAAGGGCATGTGATGATCTGTCATCTGCACTCAAAAGTCACAAAACTTTGGAATCTTTAATAAAACAGTCAAGAAGATACAGCTGTTTGTCTGATAGCTCTGACAGGATGTAGGCGGGAGATTTTTTCCCTTCTCTTTCTCGGTAAAGCTATTAGAAAGGTTGCCCAGTTGATGCAAATCTATGTTGTATATGCTGATAATTTCATTGCAGAAGATGTAGTGCAATAGGTGACTGAGATTTGATGGAAGCGGGAAACAAATGGCATTCAGTGAAGTGAATGAAGATAAATTGCTCATGGTTATAAGTTGGCAGAAATGGTCTGGATGAGTATATCCAGCAGCTGATGAACACCAGTATCAAAAGATCCTAGAAAAGAGTGACAATGAGGGAGGGGATAAGGACTTGAGCAGAAAATACAAACACATATAAAGGGTAAAAGTAAAGGTAGTTTAGTTAACCCATATTCAGAAGATAGGTTTGGAATTTAGGACAGTGGGAGGCAAACAAGCTATGTCTCTCAGAAGACATCATTCTGATGGTGTTTGACCTGTCACCAAACATTGAGAAGATGAAGGAATAATAAACATCTGTGAGGAAATTTCTACTGGAGGGGGGCAATATTCTATCGTTACAATGACTGTGCCCCAACACCTATATTGTTTCAGAAACTAGATCAAATGGATTAGTGCCCCATTAAAATAATGTGAGGTACTTACAGAGGGAATCTCTGCCCCGTGACAAAGGGCAGCAGTCTCTGGCTCTAAGGAAACGCTAGGAGAAAGAAGTTTTGTGTAGAATATAAAACCTGTTTTGAGAGATATCAGATCCTCAGTTAGATGGGAGCACATATCATAATGAATAATTCTGTGCTATAAAGGCGATTGACTGTGATTCAGAGACATTTTCTTCCCAAATTTCTGTGATTGTGTGACAGAGCTTTGATTATTGATTTATAGCCTTTCATTTGTAACACTCACTTTCAGAAAGCATGGGATTTAAATATTTCTGTCCCTTGTTCACTGGTTGCATGAAAATTAGCAGCAGAAGATGGCAGCAGAGATTGCTGACTCTGTCTCATTCCTTTATATGTGCAGCAGAGTACAGATGCTTGGTGAAAGAACACAGGGTGAATTTTCTTTAAACATATACTGATTTAGCTCCGGTAAGATAAATTCCTTGACTCTAAGAACACATTCATCAGTTCATTTTTTAATGGAAAAGATGTGGGAGTTATGAAAGAAAAAACATACTCCTTGTATCTTCCATATGTCTTAATGGCAACACTTGCAAGATGAAATACTCCTTGCAAAAGATCACGGACACATTCTCTTTACATAGTCCTTCTGCCTTAGCAATAACTCAGCAAAGGCAGGTGTCCTACATTCTGTGTAAAAATAAAATAGATGGACAATTATAAAGAAGTGCTGAAAAATTTTATATAAAGTTGCTTAAATTTCAACAGGTGACTCAAAGTACAAATAAGGCCTAAATTATTATTCCTCTAATAGGAACCCATTGTAAAGATCTGCTTGTAGGTTATCTTGACCCTCTGATCACAGGCAGTGCATGTAGGTGCAAGCTTAAGCATGTAGAAAGAGTAATGTACTTTAGGAGACCAAATGATATAGTTGTAAACCAAAAACTTTCAGATACTCAACTTCCTTCTCATATCACAGAGAGTCACATGCTCTCTGGCATGCTACCTGGCCAATCCTGCCTCAGGGAAAGCCAGAGCATCATTCCTCAGAGGCAGGGGAATACCAGGATGGATATATTTATAAAGGATGGAGAAGCAGTGCCACTTCTGCCTTGCTCCCTAAAGTGTATTTGGAGCAGCTGTCTCTGCTCCTAATCCGGCTGCTGCACGTTAATGTTTTTGTATTTTTGCCTGTGCATAGGAAAGCTCACTTGAAATCTGTCTGTGCTTCTGCTGCTTTTCTAATAGCTATAGAAGAGTCAAGATGCTCTTGGGTTTTTTTGGTCTTTTTTTTCCATCCAGCATCTCTGCTTCTGTGCTGAATATTAACTGTTTGTAGAACTGTATAACTGAGGCTGACAGACAACTTAATTGCTTAAGTAAAGAGAGAAGCATGACTCAGGTCTGCATATTTGAGCCCTCATTAGTCTTCAGAACAGTTCAAATCAAAGGAAAAAGAAAATCAGTGGGTACATAATATGCTCCCTGGAGGTGACATTTTTAGAGCATCCTTTAATTCTGACAGAAATTTTCCATGATGTCTGTTGAAGCACACTTGCTGTCTTTCTTCCCAGTTGTAAATGACTGCCACTTGTCAAATGGGAGACCTGGAGTAAGGAGTGTTTAGCTGATAGTTCCATAGTATTATATTTTCTGTCTCTCACACGTGCATCTGCTTATCTTTCTGGTGAGTACAAATCAGTTGTTTTACGCTGGTATTTGTCTTATAATCATACTGGAGGTCAAAGCATTCATGTCTACTATATTAACCAGAATAAGTTTCTGAAGGAGTAAATTCAGGTGTGGACATCATATCTTACCTCAATATTGCTTTATTTTTTAGGCTGAAGACAGAACATTTATTCCTCATAATATAAATATTTATTCCTGGCATTATCCTCCTTAATCATGAAAAATGGAAAAAAAAAATCGAAATGTACTTCAGAATGCAATCTGTTAAACTCTGATGGCTTACAGGCATGGCAGTTTATAAGGAATTTTCCTTTCTGCCACAGAATGCAGAGTGTTGCAACACAAGGAAGTCATAATTGGTTATGTCTTTCTCATTTCCTTTATAAATTTGTGACTTCATATTTCTAGTGATTCTTTCTGAGACATTGGTACTTTAGGTTCACGTTGTATTGGGGCTTTGAAATGATGGATGGGCTTATCAAAACTTGCAAAAATATTTTGTATGGCAGTTGCTAGGTTCAGAAGACAGAGCTGGGAATACTGGTACTACCCTGAAACTGAGAATAGTTGTGATGTTTTTTCCATTTCCTGGAGCTTCCCTTCATACTTAATTTGGCTTTTTTGCACCAGTCTTTTGGAAATAAAGTGTATAAAAGCTCTGATGAAGAGCTGCTATATTGTTTTCATATCAATTTTGTTTCATGTGGTTACAGGCATCACTGGTCCTTGTCTAGCAGCAAAGGCCTTTCAAGATCAGTGTTTGAATATGAGTGTGCCATATTTAAATTTTAAAAGTATGGAAACAGCCACAGGGCAAGCCATTTTATATCCTAATATATACCCATCTCAACTAGCTCTGTGATATTTTCTTGATTTTTCATTGGTAAAAAATTCAATTCAGTAGGAGCTTCTTTTGAAGCTGCAGACCTCAAGTATTTGGCCTGCATAACTATCCTTGTGAGGATAAAACTAGCTGGCCTTAGACCAAAAGAAACTGATACGTTTAGAATTTAAAAAAGAATGAAAAACAATAAAGAGGCCTAGCCCAAACCACAGGTTTGTTAGGTTGGACTGGAAAAACAATTATTCCCAATGGGAAGCTATTATCCAGTGTCTTAGAAGCTGGTAAAACCATGTAGTTGTAGTGGATTTCAGCACCAGACCCACAGTAGTATAAAAAAAGAAATATATATTGTGATTTTTTTTTCCTTCTATGTTTTCTCCAAAGGTTTAAAAAGTTTATTTGGCTTCACAGATGGAAGTTATACAGGCATTGTTGAAATGGACAGAAAGAAGGGCCTAGTATTCAGCTGAAACATATACATTGTTTTTCTTTTATTTTCCAATTCCTTGGTTCCAATTTTACCAATCAGCTAGTTTTTATTTGGGGTTAAACAAAAATATGGAAAACAAATACTAATGTTGAATTGAATATTTTTAAGTTACTCTTTTAAAAATGATTCCTTTCTGGTTTTCAGTCATGTAAGATATTATTGTTAACATAATGTCCAGAATTTCAAAGAAGGATTTGATTCAATAATTTTGCCATCTTCTTTGAACACAACTTATTATGTCTTGTAATTTTTTTGGGACAATTCCAAGTTCTTAGAGTTCTTTTCTCACTACTTTTAAAATTCTTCTATCCTTCATGAATGTAAGTTCTTTTATGACATTGAGAGACAGTCTTTCAAAATGCATCTTAATTTTTAAAGTATTCCACTAAAAGCTGGGCTAGAATGAGTTGAAATCTGGGAGGGGAGTTTCCCTGGTGACCTTGATTGTCTATGCTTCAATTTTTGAGGCAGAGAGAGAGGGAAAGTGACACCTTCATACATCTCTCTGTAGTGAGTCACAGTAAAATGTTCTGTACTATGAATTGGTTACTTGGGTTTTTAACTAACTGAGAAATAAAAGAATCATTAAGTGACTTTCATATAGAAGTAGACAAGAAAAGCATTTAAATACTGTGTTATATCCCTTTCTGTGCATCTACGCATATAGCACCTAACACAAGTATATTTTAAAATGCTGTGCTAAATAATACGTACATTTTATCTCTTTTTGGTTGTTGCAGAAACTGAGGCAGGTATTCAATTTGTCTGAAATCCCTCAAAGAACTAATACTAGAATTATGACAGTCTGGGATTTGCCAATCCCAGATTTACTCCCCACATCACGTTACAAATGTGATGCAGTTCAGAAAGTTAATGTTGATCTGACTTTGTCAGAGCAAGTACAGAAAATAGAAAATTTTTGAAATTTGAAATACCTGTAGTGTCTCAGAAATTGGCAGGTAACAATGTGAGAAAAACACTATGCATATGCTAAATTCAAAATAAAGATGAAAATGTTATGATGTTCATAAGAGGTAAATAAAAAGCCTTCTCAGGGTAAATGGATGATTATTCAGAAAGAATAAGGTTACAAAACTCCATAACAGTGTGTAGAATTGGAAAAAGATATGTGAACAATTATGCAGACAGTTATAGGGCTCCTATTGATTCCCTTTTTTATGTGGAAATCTATGTACATCACCAATATTGGGTTATAGCCACAGAGAAATTGGGTTGATGACATCTGTATTCCCTTTGTCATTCTAATTCTGAGTCTGGTTTTCTAGCTCTGAGAAAACCATTCAGCTTATCTTTATGAGTTGTGATTCCCTCTCACACATTTTCAATTTTTTTTGGAGAAGCTTCATGTAAATAGTCTCATTCCATGCAGGGTGTGGGAAAAGATCTTATGTGTTCCTTTCTTGCGTGTTTATTCTGAGGTAGAGGACCTTGGCCAGCAGCCACGTGGCTCTGTTAGCCATGTCCCCCAACCAGTGAGACTGGCAGCACAGCTTCGCGGGACTGGTCAATGTGCCAGTGAATTTACACATGTGAAATGGAGGATCAGGCACCAGTGCCAGTACGTGTAGGTGGATCTGCTGTGCTCTGACACTAGGAAAGCAAATGGCTCCTACAGGACACCTTTACATGCCTTTTCTTCTAAATTAGCATTTGTTTCAGGTTACAAATGAGATATTCCTTTTGTGTGTCTTGGTATATAATGCTACAGTCTGAGCATCAGACTAAATCTAGCTTGGAAAATTTAACACTAACAGCTCCTCTGGCCACTTAATAACTTCTATGAAAATAAGATTTTTCTGTGTCCTGCAGGGAAGGAAGAAAGGAAGGAACTGGAAGCATCTAGGCATCCTGTTTATTTGCATCACTTGGGTGAATAAACTCAGTTAACAGCAAGTACAAAGTAAAGGCTATAGATATGATGGAAAAGAATTATTTTACAGCCCATCTGTTCTGAATTTTCTGTGTATTTTCAAAGTAAGATAATCCCTTGAAAGTTGTTACTGAACATTTTTTAACTAATACTGAAATATGCCATCCACATTCTTCAGGTTTATATTCACAATAATTCTTATATATATAATTTCAGATTATATAGTGTGAGTATATGCTATATAGGACTTGCAACAGAGAAGCATCTTTATATTCTCACATAGTCTGCAAGGACACAGAGTATATTTATCTATTTTTTTTCCCCAGCTATTTTTTCCCAAAAACCACGAGTTCAGTATTATTCAGTGGAATAACTGTAATGGAGATAATGCCCTTCAAGCTCCTAAGGTGAAAGAAAAAGGTTCTGTGAAAAACACTAGATTATTCCTAAAACCGATCAGCAGCTTTGCATTTAAGTGTTGTTCAGAAGCAGTTGTTTTAATTAATTTGGTGACAGCTGGTTTCCTTTCTGGGACATATGGATTTCTTATGCGGTATCTCTCAATACATCTTTCTATGAATCATGATTAGATGGACTATAAGAAAACTGAGATACTGTTACTTAGGTATCCCTTGCAACAAAAATTTCAGCCCATCTGTCTGGCGTTGACATTTGAGGTTGAAAAGGCAGTATAAGTGTTTAAAGATTAATCTCCCTAATGGTTCAGTTAATCTTCCCAAAACCTTAAGGGATTTGACTGACAACTCCATGAATTTCCTCTTCAAGTGTGCATTTATAAGAACAAAGGGATGAGTAGAAAAAAAATCTACATCCTAAACCCACAGGTGCTTCAAGGGGCTCAGAAATATTAGACACTTTGTCATTTACTTCTTGTAGATTCTCAATCCACTCTGTACTAATCAGGTTCCTCTACAAATTACATGACATCCCTCATTTCGTGGGCTAGAGAAGTCAAGTTTTTGTTCTTCAATAATGGTAGCAAAGAAGATTTATTAAGAGGCTTCCCAACATGGTACAACACATGTAAGTTATTTAAGACAATGCATAGAGAATCAGTGATTCATTTTTATTTGTAAGATCAAATTGTTGTTCATTGCTATGCAAACATAAATCTGCAAATTAATAGTTTCTATGGAGTACATCCCTGGCAAGGAGTATCTGGGAATTTAGAAACAAAATGAAGAGACTACTATAGCAGATAACAGAGATTTTATTCAAGCTAACCCAGAATAATTTAACTTGACCAGTCATCTCAAGAAAATAGGGTTTTTTTTTGTGATATCAATAACCTCTTGGAGATAGAGTCTGTTTTTTCAATCTGTTTAATATGGATTCTTCTTCCTTTGCAAGTTTGGCAAAACATGAACAGCTTGAAGAAAAAGAAGCAGAACAAACATGTATAGAAAAACTGTGTCAGACCGTAAGTTTTGCTTAAACTGGTTGTAACAATGAATAAAGAGTGTCAAATATTACAAGCAAATTGTTGGAACTGCTTTGTTCTTCCTTTTTATGGCTCAGGGTTACAAGCTGCTGGAAAGTCTACATAGATGTTGCCTGATTTGGAAGACTAAGTAGCTAAATCATCTATCTCTTGTGCTTTGGTGTTCTCATCATTTGCAAAATAATTTTCTAGCTTCTAAATGCTTCTTCTGGATGCACAAACTGAATATAGAGAAAAGAAAAAGAGGTTTCATGCTATTTCTTCACATGAATGCCACTATGATTGATTTCAGAAGAAAGGGAATTGTTTCCCTTGAGAAGTATATTATAATTTTCTTGTATTTCATGCCTTCCTCCCTGCATGTGAAGAACAAGGAGGTCTCCTGATGGGGTATAATGCTTAAAAACTTAAAGATATCTCTGGATAAACTGTTCTGCGTCCAAAAAGATTTGAGCTGTGTCGGATAGATTATACTCAAGCTGACATTTACAAACGATGTTATCTGTTGACTCCAGCTGTAGACCACACACAAAACAGGAATACACTGGGACAGGGTAAGAATTAGTTGCTGCAATGAAGGTTTAACTTGCTCAGAGGCTGATTAAGTGTAAGGCAACCAGACAGTTGGTCAGATTTACTGTTTTATTCAGTATTATGATAAGATACAATTACTTACTTTAAGGGAAACCATCATCTCAATACAGGGGAAATGGTTTATTTAAAACTGGTGAGAAACAGAGGTGACTGCAATCTCAGGAGAACAAATGTTGTCAACAGATATGCATTAAAGACCCAGAGTACTGGATTCATTTCAGCTAGTCTTTGTTCCAAATATGATGATGTTACACTTTTAAAAGATAGAAAAGAATGGAAGCTAAGCTAATGAGCCTGGCTTGCCTGAGCAGAGCAGAATAGAGAAAGAAAATATGACCTCAAAACTCTACTGTCTCGATGATGGACAGTGATGAGACAAATGCCAAGCAATTGATATAGAATATTCTGACATTACTGAAGAGCCTTGATCAGCCCAGCTGAAAAAGGAAAGCTCAGAAGGTAGTATTTCAGAAGGCTATCAAACTCCAGTTTTCTTAGTGTGGTCTGAATGTTAGAAGGAAAGTGATTAAATAAATATCTACAGATTACATATAAGGTACAGGATATAGATATAGAACAGAGATGGCTGAATGATTGAAATAATCAGGTATGGCTGGTCCTGCCTTGGGGCAGAGCTGTAAACTGTGTACTAGGTGACCTCTTTCTATGACCACCTTTCCTCTCTTGACTCTGTTGCCCTTTCTCTGGTAAAGGATTTGAGAGTTAAAGCTAGCTGTGGCAGGAGTTTTGATAAGACCAGAGCCAAAGAGGCAGCTGAGACATATCCCTATTCTTCTCCAGTGACAGGACCTTCTGGATCTGGATGTAGCACAGGTGAGAGGAGCAAGGACCCATAAGCCAAATGGAGAATGGTCACTTCCAGAACTTCTCCTGCTGCTCTGGACACTCTTGTCTTGTGATGGGGCCGTGAGTGATGAATGGGCTGAAGCCCGAAGAAGAACATCTATTAGCTTAACCACAGGCAAACCAGGTATGGAAATCAAATGATTTTTTAACTCTCTGATCTGGTACGATCTCCACATGGAATCCCTCCTCAAGAGGCCTTCTGAGAACTGTAAATGACTCCATGTTTAGAATTAGAAAATTCTAGCAGAGTCATGCTGTTGCAACACTGATGGGCATAAATTGTCAGTTATTGCCCTCATTTACCGAAATAGAACAAGTGCAGATTGCCGTTTTATTATAAACAGAGAATTATTGCAGGAGTAATTGGCCTTTGCTGTTAAAACTAGTAAACCTATAGTCACAAAGGGAATTATGGGAGTTTAAATAAAGTAAAATAGGAAGACTTCAACAAGGTTCCCAGCTCCCTTAATTTTGTTGTGGATTTTGTGACACCTGGCACTACATCACAGTATTGGCTTGAGAATTTCAGCCCCTGTTCAGAACAAATAAGCTTCCAGCTTGTGTGGACAAGGAAAAAATTTAAAACATGATGTTATGGGAATGTAGGAGATAGCCTCAAGGGCTGCTTGAATTTACTGAAGGCAGTTGCTGCTTTGTTAGTTTTCATTTTAAAGTATTTTGATTCCGTTCACCCACCCCCATTGCTATATTGCCAAGTGAGTGTTAAAAATTGAGAGATCAGAAAGAAACCAGCTTCTCCATATTTTTTTTCCTTTTGGAAATATGATTTTCAGGATTTTTATGATCTGACTCATAACCTTGAAATCCTACTACATTTTACATTTTATTTAAAGTCTCTCCATTAGACCATAAAATTTCAGCATTCTCAGAAAGTGGTTCAATATTGATTAAGAGGTGATATCAGTCTGCAGAGATACTAATCTTTTTTCCTCCCTTGAATGTTTTTTTGTAATAATTCCACAATAACCTGCTTCCTTGAAAAGTTTAAAAACAGTTGAGTCTGATGCAACTGAACTTTTGAACATCACCCAAGTAGACATATCTTTCCTTGTTCTATTTATTACATGTTTATTTTCCTTTTTTTTTGAGAAAGACTTGAGGACAAGCATATGAAAAAAACCTAAGTTGTTGAATGTTTTTGCTGCTCTTTCAAAAAATCATAGGATCATGGAATCATAGAACGGTTTGTATTGGAAAGGACCTTAAAGGCCATCTGGTTCCAACCCCCCTGCCATGGGCAGGGACAGTTTCCACTAGACCAGATTGCTCAGAGCCCCATCCAGCCTGGCCTTGAACACTGCCAGGGATGGGGCATCCACAGATTCTCAAGGCAACTTGTTTCACTGCCTCACCACTCTCACAGTGAAGTATTTCTTCCTACTATCTAATCTGAACTTTCCCTCTTCCAGTTTGAATCCATTCCCCCTCGCCCTATCCCTACATGTTCTTGTAAATGGTCTCCATCTTTCTTTACAGCTTCTTCATCAAAAGATACACTCAACAGTGGGTTTCTAATTTTTGCAGGTAGATACACCATTGAAATTCCACTAAGGACAAGAACAATCAGTTAAGCAAGACAGAATGGAGTACGTGGCTGCAGAATCCAGTGACAATTTTCCTGTTTTTTTGAGAACTGGGCTTGCGGTTACCTGCAATTCAGGTTTCTATATGGTAGCTAGGTAATCTTCCCGTGAAGATGAAATGATGTTTTTGAAGTAAAGATCAGAGAACAGAAAGAATATTCGTGGTAGTTCTAGAGAGAGGGGGGCATTTACATAGCTTGTGAAGAGAAGCAGCTGAAAAGCATTGTGAGAATTGCGCAGTGGAATAATCTGAAATACTTCTGCAAATGCTTCAAATTGTTCTCCTTTCATGTTAGTGCCGTGGATGGAATGGTAATATAACTGATAACAGTACAAAGCTTTAGGATCTGTGTGCGGAAGCATGACAGTGCTGCATGTTTGTTTGGGTTTTTGCAATTTTTTTCAGGAGGTCCAGTTTTCATTTCTGAACAGAATTGGTTTTGTTAGAGCCTGTTTAGAATCAGAGGTAAATTTTTAATGAAATCTTTTTTTGTTATGGTTCCAAGAGAAGTATCTAATAAGAAAAACATTCTAGGATATTATGCCTGGCTGAAATGAGTACTTTTTGTCTGCTTTTGTAAATGATGTGCATAAATTCCAAGGAAACCAAGTGCTATATCTCAGTGAGCTGATCCATAGGTAGCGTTAGTGCCAACAGACTTTCCAAGTATGTTCCATTCCTCTGTCAGGGGGGATCTATGCTAAAGAAGACATTTAGCTGTCACAGGTTCTTTCTTCTAAAGGAACCTTTCCTTTCAAATTGGAGGTGTGGTGTCTTCATTTAGTTTGGTGCAGCTTTCTAAGTGGTGCAGTGGCCAAAATAGTTCAGTGCTAAAAGCTAAGAATTGGCTTGTGGACAATTACTGCTGAACTTAAAACTTCTCTGTGTCTTTGATAATGGTCACTGGTAAAAAAGGAAGCAGAAAAGGAATTGGTATTGGCTGGGGAAGCTGGGCCAGCTGTGGCAGAGCTGGCTAATCTTCATCTGTGGGAGCACAGAAGAGGCTCTGCAGTCCTTAGAGAAGAGGCCGATGTGACTTCCTTTGTAATGGCTTTTGTGAGGTTTTGGTTTAGCTGTCTGTTTCATAATTAAACTAAATATCTAATGCTCATATCAAGTTTGAATGGAGGAAAGAAAAACAGATTTAAGCAGACTTTTTGTATTCGTATCAGAAGTCAGTGAGTCTTTCTGTAACACTGCTGCAGGATTTCTACAAGACTGTGTGTTGTAACATATGTAACTCATACTGGGGTTAAAAGATTTTAATCCCACATGTAACTAGGACGACTTTCCTGTCTGAGGTAGAAAAGATAGTAGTTTTCTGACTCTGATGGAACTGAAAAGAAGTAAAAGACCCCCTTGTCCAACATAAAGTGCATGATCATATGCACTGCTGAGAGGCAAGTTAAAAAAACATACTTAAACACAAGAGTATAAAGCATTAGTCTAATATTTGATTGTTTAGAAAAAAATTCCAAAGGTTGCAATGGTTTGAAGCCTCATTGCCCGAAAATCTATGGATTCTATTTAAAAGCACTTTGGCTTGGGTGATAGAGTTTTTATTTACATACATGTGTGTGTGCATGTGTGTGTGTGTGTGTGTGCGCGTGTGTGAGACATGCATATTTTAATAATATATATAATATAGAAATTATTATATAATTAAAATAAAGAGGAAGTGGTGGAGGTATAACTAGAGAAACAATCGTAGCCACAAAGCCTGTGTAAATTATTAGTTCCATATGCATGTAACTATGATTTGAGAGACTTTCAGGCTTACCCTGAGCTCTCAAATATTTGTCCCTTCATTTTCAGGTGCTCTGGATCTGTAAAGAGCAGTGCTTATGAGTGACAGGTCTCTGCAAATTATCTATGCATCTGGGATAAGCCAAGCTGCTTCACAGAAATGTGGTTATGATATTGGCACAGTGCTATGAGCAGTGTAGACAAGAAAGAAATACAACCTGCTACTAAGAGGACTTCTCCCCAGTGACTTAGTTATCTGACACCATGGAAAAATTTTTCTTCTTCTAAAAGAAAAACAAGACCAAGAGAAAGAATGAGTTTTCATTCTACTAACACAGTGCAGTGAAATGTTTTATTTCTAGAGTCTCTTTTGGCAAAGGACATCCTGGCAGAATAATTGAGCGAACAGAGTGAGTGTTTAAATCCCTAGAAAAATAACATGCCCGTAATGAAAAATTCTGACTGCAGAAATGTTCACCCACTACATTAAGCTGAGAATGTGATTGATACAAGGGTTAGATGACATGAAAACAAGTATACACTTTGTGTTAACCTTTTGTGTCTGTGAAGGACAGATGATAAGCCCTTTACCTTACTGCCAGACTGAAGATGGATTCAATGTCTCCTCTGGTTCCACTCTAATTAAATGTGGATATTATGTAAACTGCAACCCAAACCGTTTTATGAATTCAGAAAATGCTAGCTTCATTTTTCTTGTCAAGCTACAAAACTAGACCATGACAGATGAGTTTGAGCATTTGCTGATCATTCATCTACAAAACATAGTAGTTTGATTCTTTCACTTACGGCTGTTTGCAGAAACAGAAGTTAATTAATTGAAGCATTGGTGCTCAGCAAATTATTTTTATTTTTCCCCTTTTAGCTAGATTTCATTGTATCCTAAGCAAAATCTTTAATAACAAATGAAAGATCACAGACACCATTTCTTATCGAAAGGGTGTGTTTATTTAGCCTTAATATAAGAATAATAACACTGGCTACATGTAACCACACAAATACAATATAACTCAATCAAGAATGTAATCAACTGGTTTGGTGCTATTCATGCAGCACCTAAATAATTCAAATTAATAGTATTCCCTAGAATCAAATGGAGGAATCACAGCTATGCAAAGCTAGTGCAAAATTCAATTTGTACTAATCTGCCTTTGAGAGCAAAAGCACAAAATATAGTAGAATATTGGCATCACTTTTCTGTTTTTCAGTTAATTTTTCTCTTTTTTCCTTCTCTTAATTTCTCTGTATCTTATAGACATGAACATAGTTAAGGTGATGTGATTTTCAATTTATTGTTTACATTCCAGAAGAGTAAAAAAGTCCTTACTTAAAATAGTTACTTTTTTTTCACTATTCCATTGAGGGGCAACTATGTTACAGGAATATAAGAAAAAAGGAAATTATTAATTCCCAAAAAATGAAATTAAGAGGCCTGTATTTAGCATTTAATAGGAATGAAATCCAAAAAACAAAGATAATTAAGATAATAAAGAGAAAAGTTTTAAATAGCTGATTTCTTGAGTGATTCAAAATCAAGGCAAATATGAGTGTGAATTTCAGGGATAAATTTAGTACTAGATAGCTTTATTTCTCATGTTCCTTTTCCCTGAAATGGGGAAAGGATATCTGCACAACCTTTCGATAAGCATACTGTTCCTCATGTAATATTGAAGTCACAGTATTGGTTAGAAGAATCAGAGTGATGGCACTTTTGTACATGTTCAAATATGTAGGCAAATTTTACATGAATGCTCAATTCAAGGATGGCTGGCTAACAGTCACTGTGAACTCTTTTGCTTTAATAAGTAGGGATTCTCTATTAAGATCATTTTTTCCTTTTTAGCTCAGAGATGAAGTCATTACATATTTTAACAGACTGAAATGTAGTAAATGCATGCTGCTATTCCCATGAGAAGCAAGGGCCTGCACAGCTTAGCTTAGACACTTAGGATGGACAGGAAAAGGGATTTTCCTAGAATAGTAGTGGAGGCCATAATGTTCTGTTTGACAGTCTCCAGCCAGGAGCTGGTGTTGGTATTACTGCAGACTCCTTTGCTCACAGACTGATGCTCCAAAAGGCCCAGTAGTGCAAAGGGCCCTTTGTGGTAGAAAAGTCAGGTCAGCATAAATACTGACTGACATGAGTGACCACGCGGCTTGACCACTAGGAGCAAGTTGAAGGAGGACTGTGATCAGACAAGCTTGCCCTAAAGTAAGCAGCAGGGAAAGGCTCACTCACTGTGCTACGCTGTAAGAGTTGTCAGACACTGGAAGCCCACTTGGCCTCCTGCATGAAATAAAACTCTGTTTCTGTGTAGTCCATTGTAATTAAAGGAAGAAAATAAACTGAAATCTGATGTTGAATTGATTTATTTGAAATGGTATGAGTGATATTCTCTACTGAATAACAGTGGTTGGCTGTGGCATGTATTGCCTCCCTTCTGGTGAGGGAAAGGTTGAAAGAACAGTCTTCTGCCAAGGTGGGTGATTTCTGCCTCACCTGTGAGGAGCAATGTGGAAGAGGGGAAACAAGGCAAAAATATGGATGATTATAAGTATGACATACCAGGAAATGAGTCTGGGATCAGGGGCTGATATGTAACAAGTACTAGAAATTAAAGAAGAAATGGGCTATGAAATGTCATGTCAGTGAAGAGATAGAAAAAGAGGAATAGGTAGAGAAATAACCAAATTACAAAGCTGAAGTAACACTCTTTGCAGAACTGTTCCAAGTGCCTGTAAGGGAGGAAAGACTGTCTTTAAAAAGAGAAGAAATAATATTTCTTGAGGAGAATTTGGACAGAATCTTTAGGTGTGTGGAGAGAATAAATAGGAAAGGCTGGATAATAGAAACATTACTTAGAACATAAATGTAGGATTTGTAGAGTGTTAATGGTGGCTTTGAAAGATTCTGACATAAAATGAAAGATTGTGATGGGAATTATGGTCACCATCTACTTCTACAAGTTTTACAAGAGGAAGGTGTTGATTCATCCTAAGTCACAACGACACTTTTTTTTTGTGTGTGTGTGATTGCAGTGGTCTTCCCACCTGCAGCCTCAGGGACATAAAACCACAAGAATGTGCTTAGTCATCTGTACTATTTGGGCTGTTAAGTTTTGCCTGAACAAGTAAATTTGTTGATTTATTTCTCATTTCTCTTTTGCATATTAATAGTTACCAAAGGCAATTACAAGATATTTGAAAAGAAAGATTTTCAAATACCACTGTGTCACGAGAGAATGGAAGCAGAGTCTGAAAGAATTGATTTTTTTTTGTTCTAAAAATATACAAGCCAAACTACCAGCTACTATATATCAGCTTAGGCCCCTGGTAGCAGTTTCACACCAAAGGAGAGTCTGGCTCTTCTTCCCTGAATTTTCCTTAATTCCATCCTATTTTCATTTGAGTATGTTCTTCTGAGATGAAAAGCACTGTAGTTCCTAAGGGCTGCAATCTCTTAAAATATAAAATAGATAAGTGGCTTTGGGATAAATATTTTCTTTCTGTCAGTGGCATAATGTTTGGGCTTGAAATGTTATCATCAAAGAAAGTTTTATCTTGAAAAACTCTGCTCTCTGGCTCTTAATATCAAGCCAGGTAAGATTCTGAAAGCACTGAATTATCTGCCAAAAAAGAAAACTGAAAAGTAACAAGGATTCGAACCTTTACCTAAACATTGCTTTGAGCAAAGGCAGTGTCAGGTCTTGCATATCTGTAATTCAAATGGGCTAATCTGAGACATTCCTGCAGCTGAGACCTGGCTGTGTGCTCTGCCTGGTTCCATTTGTAATACTACAAATCTGTACAACCAGAAATAATTTGGGATTTTCTGTGTTATCATTAGAATTCTTATTATGGGAACAGAAGTGACCACTGCAGATAATGTTACAAAACTGTATCGATTCTAACATTTCAAATTCATTTGCTCAGTAGTGGGAAAATCTACTCCTTCTAGGCTAAAGTTTTCAGGCTTTAGCACAGCAGGACATTTATTTATTTGTTTTATTTTACTTGGAAATGAAGAAAGAAAGATCGATGGTTTTGAAGAAGAGTAGAAGACTCTATATTTACTGTACATTGTGGTGGGTTGATTCTGGCTGGATGCCAGGTGCCCACCAAAGCCACTCTATCACTCCCCTCCTCAGCAGTGCCTGTACTCGGCACGGGTGAGGCCACACCTCAAATCCTGTGTTCAGTTTTGGGCCCATCACCCCGACACAGACGCTGAGGTACTGGGGCATGTCCTGAGGAGGGCAGCAAAGCTGGTGCATTGTCTGGAGCACAGGTCTTGTAAAGAGCAGCTGAGAGAGCTGGTGGTGTTCAGCCTGGATAAAAGAAAGCTCATGGGAGACCTTATCACTCTGTACAACTACCTGAAAGGAGGCTGTAGCCAGGCTCTTCACCCAGGCAACAACTGACAAGAGGAAATAGCCTCAAGTTGAACCAGGGAAAGTTTAGGTCAGATATTAAGAAACATTTCTTCAGTTAAATGGTTTTCAGGCATTGGAACAGGCTGCCCAGGGAAGTGGTGGAACCAAGATCCCTGGAAGCATTCAAAAATCATGTGGATGTGCCACTTTGGAGCATGGTTTAGTGGTGAACTCAGTGGTGCTGTGATAACAGTTGGACTCGATGATCTTAGAGGTCTCTTCCAACCTTAACTATTCAAAAGGCTCTATGATTTTGCTGTGGTGCAACTATATCTGTGCAACCATTTAAACCATTTAGTTACACTGAAATTCAGACACTTTAGCATTTAAATCACATCAGGAATTTGCAATGCGTGTTCACACTGGATAAAACAAATCAAAAATTACAAACAAAACAAGGCCTGCTTTGGACTATGGGAAGCACAGTTTTATTTCTAGTACTGCCAATGAAATGCCTTCTGTTGAAGGAAAAAAGGATAAAAGCAACCCAAATCTGTGTTACTCTGAGCTTCTTAGCTATTTTTAGCAATTTTAGCTCTTTAAAATAATAAGGATGCATTTTACTTCAGTGGCTTGGCTCACATGAAATAATGGTTCAAATTAAGTGTCCTAATTATGCAATTAAATGGAAGAGGATTGCAATTTAAATTCTCATTGACTGCTACCAAGTTTTTTAATAACCATAACCAGAGTTCATCTGTGTATGCTGCATAGTTGTTGCATATGTAAGACCCTGTGGGGTGACCCACCAAGTGTTTTGCTTCAATAGCACCCAGAAAAGTTCAAATTCGCACTCATATTATATGAGCATTTAAAGGTGATTTGAGGATTGAAGAATTGTTAAGGTATCTTGTCATGTATCTTCTTACAACAGATTATATCAAAGTCTGTAGTCCTTATATCACTGTAATACCTGAGCATCTTCCAGCCCTGCCTTAATGACTTGTCAAACACCTGCAGTGTGTAGTTCTCACTGCTATTCCTGCTGTTTTTCAGCTGGGAAGTAAATAGTTAATCTTACTTTTTTTGTTTTCTCCAGATTCTTATAACATTGCAATCACTGTGGTAGCTGAAAGCTTTAGAAGCTGGAGTTAGAGGATAGTGGAGTGATATTTTAGGCTAATCTCTGGGGGTGTTTATGTGCTTTTCCTGTGGTACAAGCCCTACTACCAAGGCAGCTGTGGTGCTCCAGATGTGCCCAGCCCTTAGACACGGCACACTGCCTTCGCTGTAGGGAGCTGAAGTGTCACTGGGAGCTGTGCCTCGGTGCTTCAGGCAGGCAGTGGGCACTCAGGCTGAGCTGTATATTGAGGGCGTAGCTGCTTTTAGTAGTTTGAGTTAGCTTTCAATGACGCTTCTTATCTATGGATGTAAAATATTTGTTCTAATACCATATTTGTTTGATTTCAATTTATGTTATGCAATGTTGAACTCTGAAGATAATTTAATGGAGGAGGTTAAATTTTCTGTCTAAGAGATGGGAACGGAAGGAACAAATTTTCTTTGCATTTCTTTACCTTTATTGGTGAGGTGGTAGATGGATTCCCGTTATGAACTAGATAGCTTCAAAGACAGCTTGCATTTGTAGCCCTAATATCTAACCCTAAAGGACCTCTGACAGGTGGAGTTTCCACCTGTGCCAGTCAATGTTACAATTGTGCAAAGGACAATAACAGCACACCTGTCCAGCTGGTCCTGCTCAGGGCCAGGTGTGGAATCTCTTGTGTTGGGGAAGCCCTTATTGCCTAATTAGGAGAATTCAAGGAGGAAAATTGTAAGGATGGCCTAGCTGCCAGGACCTAGCTTTTCTGTGCATAGTCAGAGAGATGAAGGAACGTTAGACCTCCAAGAAGACAAGGTTTTGCCTCAGAATATTATGTTCAAGGTATTAGCCTTCTCCTATGATTATCCTTTCTACAGGAGATTTGAATTAGTAACTATATAAACCAAATGATAGTTATCAATTTTTGCTATCTGTGCTACTCTCTGGGAATGTAATTACAGGCTATGCTTCATTTGATCCATGTGTTAAAAAGAAAGAAACCATTGGGGTCTGGTTTCTTTATTTTATTCTTTGTGCAGCTGTGACATTTGCATGAACAGTACTGAACAGCTACTTCTTTTATTTCTGCAAGATATAAAAGACACTTTTGAAACTTACCCAGAAGATGGCATGAAGGATTCTTAAAGCCCATTTGTGAATGAATGTTTCAGAGCAAAAGTCAATATTTTCTCTTTCCTGTGTTTGCCTTTCAAAATGGCTTCATTTTTTGCATATTGAAAGTAACTTAGCAAACTTTCAGTAGGATTAATTTGTTTAATGGCTTCTATGAAAGATTGTAGCTGGTGGAATATAAGTGATATTTGTCTAGAATACAAGTGATGATCATAATAGGATCACAGAATAATTCGGCTGGTGAGGTTCCTCAGGAGACCTGTAGTCCAACCTGCTGCTCAAAGCAGAGCCAACTATGTTGTCAGATCAGTTTACTGACTTGGTTTAAATACTTTAATGGAAACAACTTAGACAGGTTTTAATATTATAATTTTTAAAACTTTTTAGAAATGTTGGATTTCTGCAAAAGGGAGAATAGTCAACAAGATTTCATGGACATATGTGACCTACCCTTTTAATGAGCATTTGTGTGTGACATTTTTCCAGTTCTGGGAATGAAGCATATATTTTAGTAATTAATCTCTGATGCATTGGAAAGAATTTAACACTTAATATTGGCAGAGTTTTGACATCTGAAATAAAATCATTGCTTTGAAGTGGTCAGAGTGGAAGCATATTCAGTTAGAAAGGGCATATATGATGCTGATACAAATTCTGGTGACAAACTTGATGTCATGTGTACATTATTAAATTAGAAAAAACATTACAAAACTGAAATCTGGTCTGTTGAAAGTTTTAAAATATTTTCAGAGTCATTCTAGCTTGAAAGCATCTGACAACATTTTCCATTTCTGAAATATTTTTGCCTTCCATATGGCTGTGTGAAAAATCCCCTGTCTCAGATCACAGATGGTATCACCTAACAGTGACCTGAAGCACTCCTGCAGCATATGAGTAAAAGAAAACAGGGAGCAATTCAAACTGTCAACTACCCTGGGGTGCTGGACACAGCATCCTTAGGCAGTTAATGGAGAGAGGTGAGATGTCACATAAGTTCACTGAAATTAAGTGTTTTATCTACAAAAGATGATGTGAACTCAGTTCCAATTTTATTTCTTTCTTTCATTTTTTCCCCCAGTGCAAGCCGCTGTCCAGCAGTTCTGATGGTAGGAAGCTTAAATTGCTATTGTGCTCTTGAAGTCAGCCCTGAGCAACATGATGGCAAAATTGCAAGTTAGTTTCTGTGCCAGATGGGACCTAACTGAACATACAATTGAAACAGTGAGACCACCTGGACACACAAGGCAGTCAACTACAAAAAAGGCATACTCCTAATAGTTACTGGTAGAAACAGACCAAACAGCTTTTACAGGCAGCATGGTGAGTGCTAAGCAGAGTTTTGTTCCTTTATGGCCTGTGCAAATTCCAGGTGCAGCTGTAGATTATTGCTTCCTCTGGAAAGATGATGCACTGGGTTCCTGGCACAGCTTCTGGTTCCCCATTGATCCAAACACCACCCAGCCATCATGACATAGCTTCCACTTTCTCTTGTGATTTGAAGAAGTTATGCATAGTCCACCCCTTATTCATAATCCCATCCTCTGAGGTACCATTTCCCATTCATTTCTTATTTTACAGAGCCCTAAAAGTTGATGTAAAGGAAATACATTTTGGAACACCTATGTAGGTATTATAATCTTTTTTTTTTAAAGTAGATAAATTGGGCCCGTAAGGCTTATTGTGATTAAAAGCTTCACTGCTTATGGTGAAATTCTAGAGCTACACATATTGCTGTTATTAGCATATAAATGCTCTTATCTGCCAGAGTTGGACATAATCATGAAATATGCCATCATTCCAGGATGAGGTTGGGAGCTGCCTGGGGTCCCATAACATTATGAGAATGAAGTAGCAATACTATTGTCATGGTTGAAGAAGCACATTCAATTCCATCCCCTCTTTTTTGAAACTGGTAATTTTACAGCAAAAATGGCTTACATGTTAGACAAAATTTCTGAGATTTATTTTAATGTCAAAGGTGACTCTTTTTTCCCTTAGATCAGTGACTTTAATATTGACATTCTCTCTCTTTTTCTTTTTTTGAGTAGAAGAAAAATCTGTTTAAACTTTAATTATTTCAGATACTTTGCATGTACATGGAAGACAAATATCTTAATAATGGTCAAATTTTCAGGGATTTAATCTAAATGTAAGACAAGCACCTCTGGAAAACATTAAGAAATGTATAACATATTCTAGCTGTGTGGTGAGTTTTTCTCTGGAGCTTTTTAGGATCCACTTTGTTCTTATTTGCTCCTTATGTGTGTGGTTTTGACTACTGTTGCACAAGGATGTCTGGCTGGGACCATCAGCAGGGCTTTGCAGGGAGGCAGGATTTGAAATGGCCTTTGTCTGTAAATACATGGAACATAGATGAGAACACCTTTGATGGAATGTTTCTATGGATTGAGAGAAAAGTAAAATAGGAGAAGCATCCTCCCACTCAGCTTCATTTTCCAGAATACCTGTGTGGGTACATTCTGCCCATAGTATTTCAATATCAGGCCTTATACAGAATTCTAAACTCCACTATTGTGTATAAAAATTTAAGTAAAAAAATCTGTATGAACTAAACTAAATTGTTACTTAAACCTCATGTTTCTTTCATTTTCTTATGGTTAGAATAAAACCTTTTACTGTGTATATTTTTGTTGTCACCAAAGGCTTATAATGCCATGACAGAGGCTATTTTTGCAGGACATGTATACTATGTGAAATTTCAATAGAAATCTTAGAAGAGAGTCTGATCATGAAAGGTTTCTGGCTCAGTTTGCAGATAAAACTGGCTACAAAACAGATAAGCATCCAACCTTTGAATCCTTATCTAAGAGGAACCTTTTTAGGTTCTGTCCTAACCATTTTTCTGAGGGGTGCAGATAGCATCAGTTCCACCACTTGCCAGTCCCAGATCAGTCAATATCAAGCCTGGATTTATTTTCATCAAGTTGTGGAGAATCTCTTGATAGTGTGCACCCTGTTCACTGTTTTTGACCCACACTATTGAGATTGAATCCATATGTCCATTAATTCCACAAGAAATCTGCCTGAAATATAAGGTGAGTAATTGATGAGCTCTGACTATATTATAGGAACATTTCTGTAAGAAAATACAGTATTCTAAAAAAAATTGCTCACTTATCTTCATAATCATAAATTATCTCATACCTAATTACAAACAGACAGAATGAATAATTGTCCTCATTGAGAGCTGTTTGACACTGAGAATATACTGCTTATTTTATAAACTTCTTAATGCACAGCCCATAAATATGTCACAGCTAAGGAGTACTGCATCTTTAAGTATATTAAATGCAGTCTTGTGTAACCAAACATAATAGGATTTTTAAAAGAATTATAACTGAAGAATTTAACGAACAGCTTTTTAAGCTTTCTACATGTGTGAAGCTTTTTTAAACTGACCAATTCGAATTACACATCCAGAAATAAATTTGTATTTGACTACATTGAAACACATCACTATTTTTCTTGTTTCATGTACATTCAGAAGCAATATGAGAGTTTCAGTGAAAATTTTTTTAATTAATTCATTTTCAAAAGGACCTGTTAATGGGTTTTACAGCAATACCAAAGTCAAAGAAATGTGAGCAATGAGAATGCATATGCTTTGTTTCAGTGAAGGTCATGCTGACACTTTATAGCTGCTTCAGGCTGTCACCCCAAGATAACATCGTATTAACGTGCAGTAGGCTTCATTTTTTATCAGTCTTTCTCTTCTTTTATACTGAAAATCTTCTAATTCAAAACTTCATCATGAGTTGATATGCATTCCTTAATAATGCCTCTTTTTGAAGGGATGGAATTTCATATAAAAGATACAGGTGACATAAGCTGTGTAGGACATGCTAATCCAAACACCTGGAGAACTGTGGAGGGGGCAAGGGGATAGAAAGGGAGGTAATAAAAGACAGCAATGCCAAATTTATTGGGGTAAAAAAAAGTAAACCTGTACTTCAAGTACTAACAACTCAGACTAAATGATGTATTCAAACACATTCTGCTTTAAGTACTCAGCCACGGCTTGAATTCCAGTCTGGTTTTTTTTGGAAGACAACCAGTCTTCATCAAAATTGCATTCTTTCCATAATTAATTTTTGCTTGTTTCTAACCTAAATTTGCCAAACTTCACTGTTTGGCTGCCCCCAGTTATAAACCAGCAGTTTTGGTAGCAGAATTCCTGCTTTTCTGTTTCATATGCATGCAAAACACTGAGAAAAAACTTTCACAGGAGGCATTAAGTTTTTTTGTGGTCTCAAACAATACCTGAAGCAGATATGTGCAGCTGTGAAACCCGATGAGTAGGGAAATAATGTATAAGCAAAATATTTTTCTTACCCAGACTAATACAATTCCACAAGAAATAGTGACTTAATATGTTAAAATAATCAATTTACATGCTTACAGTTGTGCCTTTTCTAAATAATTATGTAACAAGATTTGGACAACATTTCAGAGGCAAATGGAAAATTTCAATTTAATCAAAAATTTATTTGAATATTTCAGTTGCCTTTCATTAACAGTTGGGAGGGAAAAAATGGAACTTCCTGAAAACATTGAAGCATTTCATCTTATACTTGGAGGGATAATTTGCTTTGGAGATGTAAGCTATTTTTTTTGTCTGACATTTTTCTGCCACAAAATTCCTTAACATCTCATTTTGAAGTTGAAAAAAACATTTCATTTAAAAATGTGATATGATACAAGAAGAAGGTAAAATAAAAGTATCAAATGAAACAACTCTATGAGTTTAGCAGACATGAAATAGAATGGTGGAGTTAAAGAGATATTATGTAGAATGGTGTTTTCTGTGGTTGTTTTAAATTTTTTTCAGCATTGTTAAAAATTCTAAGTTCTGTTTCAATTGACTTGAGAGAAAATGCTGGTGAAGTTGTTCTAAAAGAACCAAAAATAAAAATCAAACCCAAATAATTGCTGTACACAGCCTTTGCAGTGGCTATGCTGTAATTCTCTTTCTCCTTTTTGTTTTATTACATGAAAATTTAGGCCTCCATCCATTAAATATCTTAAAACTATATGGGGCTTAGTAAGAGATTTTATTTAAGAAGTTGCTGAAGTCTAGTGTGCTGTGACCTTAACCTGCACCCAGAAATTTAGGTTTCATTATGAAAAATTTCAGGAGAAGGGAAGTGAATGATATTGGTAAACCCTAGTGTAGGCTACTGAAGAGTCCAGTTGATTGTGTCAAATGTGTTGAGCTGTTTCTAAAAACACTGTCAATAGATAAAGTTGAGGCAGCCCTGTTTACGAAACAAAATAAACCAAATCAAATAAACTTGTATTTTCTTTTGTGCTTTTGTGACAGAGCCTACCAGTCAACGGACATTAAAAGAGAGATTAATATCAGGATTAAATACAGTAAATAACATACTGAAGGAAATGAACATATGTGCACCTTCCTTCTGAGACCTGCAATTCTGCCATTGTAAGTGTTGATAGATTATGGCAAAATAGGTGTGGTTTTTGTTAGCCAACAGTGTTTCTATTTTTCCACCAAAATACCAAACCCAGTGAGGCAACATTTTGCCTGCTTGCATCTCACTTTCTAGCCTAAGAGATTTCTCAGTTAGATATATGGAAAATGAGAAAGTCTGGTGGTGACGCACAGCTGGACTCTGTGGCTGCGACAAAAGAAAGTTCTGATTCTGAATTCTTTATGCCTGGCTGAAGCTGAAAGAGAATGGGGATGGCTAATGTCTCTTGCCAGATGGCTTTCTGCCTGTTTCAAGTGAGAGCTCAGATGCTAGACCACACTTTAAAATTATACTTCTGGTTATGATCAGTTTTGGATTCATATGGCAGTGTTCTTTAATACATCTCAATTGTTATACTTTTTTTTATTTCCATGAAAACCTGTTTCACTTTAGTTACAAAAGGGTCATGTCCAGTAAGGCATTATAGCATTCAAATTCCATTGCTGTCATGGGGTGTTTTAAATTATTTCTCATTTCATAACTTCTCAAATCATGTATCTGCAAATCAATGTCCCTTTTAAAATGTTTGAACTGGAAAGATCAGAGATAAAGCCTAACTCTTCTCAACATAATTTAAGCAGTGTGATCCGTGAGCTCCACTGGATTCAATTGACTGTGGTGGTGGTCTACCTGGAAGTGATTAGCATATTGTTTATGGTAATAGGGGTAAAGATTCAAACATGCAGCTTCCACGGTGTCTCCAAAGGGCTGTGGAATTCAGCCAGGAAGTTGCCTGAGTTGTTTATCTGCCTGCCTGCCTCCTTTGAAGTACTAAGTCATAGAAGCACTATTAGAAGAATTAGAAATAATTTTTCTAGATTACAGTCAGAATTTCCCATTGGCCTATATTTATTTGAATAAAATTTATGTTACCCATAAACACCACATTCTATCAAATACTAATTCTCTCATCAGGCCACTATGTATCTCACATATCTGTACTGAAAGATTCACAGTAACGTTGCCCTGATATTTCTTATGTCGGTGTTCAGCATTGGAGATGCCAAGGCAAAATAAACCATATGTTATAGGCCATACTAGAAGCAAATTAAATATATGCTCAAGATAAGGTTTGTCAAGGAAGAGAGTATTGACTGTGTTCTGCACTTGACAAAAATTTTACTTTAGCTGTGAATATACTATTCTTCCAGACATGACAGGTGTTCTCCTGTTAACAATAAATAATCTATGACATTTTTCTTCTACAAATCTGGTGCCTCATTTTATAATGTAGCATCTCTTTACTCCCTAAAACGTCAGGCCTATTTAGGTAAGGGGGTGCTTGCAAATGAAAGTAGCATTTGTGGGGGTGTCTTCCAAAGTCTCGTGATGACCAATCTCATGTTTGCCGCTGTAAAAAACAGTGAATTCCATCTTCATGGCTAACACTCCCTTGGGCTCATAAATATATTGACTGATCTGAGATCAACTGGAGTAGAAATTCAGCAATATAAAGCTGTAAGATTGGGGAAAAACTGAGGTGGCTAAATGACATAAGTGGTAAAGGGGATCTCCTTTTAGATGTCTCTCTCTGAATTCTCTTTGCATTGGTAAAAAGAACAACATGTTGCTAATAAGCTCCACCTTTTAAAACAGAGAGACCAGGTTCTTCTTTAGCCCCTTATGTGATTGACACATGAAGTGGGCACAGCAGACACTGACAAGGAGCAAATTTCTAGAAACAGAAGTAGGACAGCAAGGGTGTCAGAATTGTAGGGCCCAGTTCTCCTTAGAGGGCAGTGAATACAAATCTAGCACTTTTGAGAATAGTGCAGATGGCAAATTAGGCTGAGAAGAAATATGTGAACGTACTAATCATTCTCTGGAAAGTGTTTCACTTTTTGATAAGGGGCTCAGGCAAAGGTTTACTGGAGCAGAGAAACCTGGAGCAGAGAAAACACACAAACCTGTGCGCTGAGACTTGCCCATTCACTGGAGCATGTTTAGTTCCATAAGCCCTGCTTGTGCATTTTATTAAATGAAGAATATTCATATACACCCGTTCTATAAAAGATGGGATAGTTAGAATATCAGCCATATAAACATCTTCTGTCAATGACCTTTTCCGCTGCTGGCCCAAGGTGGCTTACTGTCCCTGTATAGTGGATGCCATAGGTGCAGCAGTCACCTACAAAACTCCCCTTGGAGTAGTTACACAGGATGTTTATGATCTTTACCAATTCTTGCTTTTGTATGAGACACCCATGTGTTTTTCGTCATGCAGGTCTTGGAATCCAAATGAGTGCAAGTATCTTGTGCCTGTATGGGCAGAAAGGTTGGCAATTATTGTATGGTGAAAGAAAAAGAGAACATTAGAGAAGTGTTGTAAAAGTCTTTGGTCAGGGTTGGTGAAGTGGTCTTTATTTTAATTGTTTCAAAGCCTCAGCTGGGAATAAAACAGAGAAATATACTTGTTGCTTGTAAGTTGCATCCCAAGTAGATCGGAAGACAGAGAGCTGGTGGATGTAGGTAAGCAATGTTTATTAGGAAGATAAATTTAACTTTATTCATAAATGGGTCCAAAAATTAGCATTGCTATATACTTTACTTTTTCATATACATCTCAGGTGACCTCAGGCAGCAATTAAACAATAGAGGGCTTAGCAGAAGAGGTAATCAAAAGATATCGGTTGATTTCTCCTTGTATCTCAACACAGAAGTATCTCTGTTCGTACTGTTTTTTGAATATAAGGGGACAATTTTTGTAAAGCGCTGAAAAGAAAATTAAAACCTATTGGGTTGTACAACTTTTTCATTAAAAATTGTGCTAATTTATGCCAATTTCTTAATACAAAACTATACCATACTATTCTATTTCTCTAAAAATAGGAAAAAAATTACTTTTTAATGTACTAGCTGTTCTAGAAGTGCCACATATTTTAGCAACGGTTTATACTTCTTTGTTTTAATGAATATCTATGTGTATCCTGTAAAATTTGCCTGCAAAATGACTGCATATCCAGCAAAGAATCCTGTATAAATTTTTACTGTTCCAAAAAGGAAAATGGAAGAACAACTATCTGTACTGAGGGACATCCAGGTGGAAAGCAACTCTTGCAAAGACACAGCTTTCAGCAACATCCATTTACAATCTACTTCATAGTCTCTGGGGATTTTCATGTGTTTACACCTGGAAATAAATCTACTGGAAGGAATCTGGGCTTGCATATATTTGAGCACAACACACCTCCTAAATTAAGTTTTCCAAAGTCATCTATGCATGATGCATCTGCTATAGAAAGTGTCAGTGACTTCTTAATGGCTGATTTAAATGAGATTAATTTTAAAATTGAGTTCATGCTAGAGGTGCACTGAGAGAGAGAAAAAGGAGAAAAGAGCATAGAAGATGTTGGAAATCAAGCTAAGTGCCAGTATGGCTAAAGGAGCTGTAGGCTACTGATTACTTCGTTTTGAAAATCTTATGACCACTATTAGGATACAAAAGTGCTTTCTTTAATTTAGGAGAATAGGAGCTGTTGAAACAGAAGTATTCCATGAATCATAGATATAATTAAAGTGTTTTGTAACCTATTTGAATCCCTAAATATGTGCAGTCATTCCCCACTGCCCATGTTGGCTTTTGATCATTTAAAAACACCCCATTCTGAGACCCAAATAACTTGGTAAGGGAAATTTGATAAGAAAAAGTGCTTACTGAGCCTTCAATAAGTGTAGTTAGTGACTAATAGTGTTGATTAAAGCTGATTCACTTTCTTTGGGCTGAAGCAGAAATGCCTTTAAAAGGCTGATTTCATCTCTAGGGAAACTACTGGAAGATTAAAAAATCTAAGGGACACATGGGGTTTGTGTTTTGTTGTGGAATAAACAAAACCATTTGTGTCTAATATATTATGCTCCTCTGGACTAGAGAGATCTCATTTATAGCTGTTGAAGGATCCACTAGTACCAAATCCTTCCTTGAAACTAAGTGTTTATAATGGGTTTTGACAGACTTGTTTTTTTAAATTTCAGTTGTAAGGATTGAGCTCGTCATCTACATCCTGCCCTAATACTTATGCAAGTGAAAAGTGGAGATTCACATGTCATCCAAGCTTCATACTGTAAGGGGCTTCTCATGAAGGTCATTCTACCATCCTTCTTTTAATGTGAGTGTTGTTGTGGCTACCCAACACTCTTACTGATCTATAGTCAGGGGCTCCATGCACTTTCTTAGGATGTTTTCTTTCTGTTGTCAAACACAAATCTCAAATGATGTACGAACCAAGGAGAGATGTTTTCTGTCACAGTCCTCTTAGCCTTTCAGTATGTTCCTAGATGTAGGGGTGCTTTCATTTCTTTAGTTTCTGGCAAACTGTTTTGTTAGACCCCTTGGCAATACACAAGAGACCTCTCCAACTCCTGTGTTGAAATTGGTACATAATTTTGTTACTATCAATTTTCTTGGACTCTGGATCCCACTGAACACAGCTCTCTTTCTTGAAGCATATTTCTAGTTGTGCTGAACCATGTTACACTTGCGCATGCTGGGAAAATGCCTCAGTACTCAGATGTTGTGCTCTAAAGAGCTGCCACACACAGCAGCATCAGCAGATGAAGCTGCAGTGCCCATCCATGAGAGACCCTATAGGGAAAGGCTGGCTGATTCAGACTCACAGGCTGATAAAGGAAGGGTTTTCAAACTTGTTCTATGTCTTGTGTGAGGAATGAACACAAGATAGCAGGTTGGGTCCAAGATATGTACTTCTAAATCACAGTGAAATGTTGTACAGGAAATCACTTAGGTAGCTTTCATTGAGCAATTATGTTGACATAGTGTAAATTAGAATGTAGCTGTGTTATTTCTGGAAAGGCACTGTGCTGAAACTTTCACTTGTTAATAGGGCTAATAACGACAGGAGCAGTGTATCAGTAATGTGTGTTTCCAATTCCAGAGGTAGCTTGGTCAGCAGCTGGAAAGGAGTAAAGCCAGGAAAGGTAACTACAGGGCAAGGAGTTTGGGAAACATTGGCCTCAAGGTTTTCTTACTAAGAAAAGTGCAATACAAATAGGCCAATTCCACACTATGAAAAATGTTAAAGTGATTGCACTGAAGGAAGACCACATGCTAGCTTGGATTTGATTTCTGTAGTTCATTCATAATCAAATAACAGCCGAGCAGTGAATGGACCCAAATCATCCTTTGAATATACCGTATAATTCTGCAGCAAATTACCAGGTATGTGTTAGCCTGTATTTAACCTATGTACGCATGCAAATTCACATCATTCAGACGACAAACTGTTCTTTTTTTTTCTCCCCCCCACCCCATATCTTCTATATAAAAATACCTTGGAACAGCCTGGATAAATGCCAGATACTTTTAATTTAACCCTAACCCTTCAGCGGAGCCCTTGGTTTGTATTACTGTGGAAGGAAAAGACATGAGATGGACTTCCAAGTACTTGTTTAATCTAGTTCCCTAAAATATCAGTGCTAACTAACGTGTATCTATGGATATTAGGGGAGCTCTCATTTCTTTCTGATGCATGTATCAGAATCAGAGTATGTATCAGGATGTCTTTATTGTTCTGATATTTTAAAACAAAATCAAGAAAAACAAAACCAAAACTAAAACAAACAAAAAAAACCCCAAATCCACAAAAAACAAAAACAGCCCAAAAACCCCTCAATAAACACCCCCCCCCACA
>VZTI01004088.1:195236-209777 GCA_013397865.1 Struthidea cinerea | reverse complement strand
AAAAAAAAAAAACAAACCAAAAAAACCACCCAAAAAAGACCAAAATGGTAGAAATGGAAGAAAGGAAAATGCTTTTGGTAGAAGAACTGTATTATGAAAATATTTCAAACTCAGGCACCTGAATGTCCTACAGAACACTTTAGAAAAGAGAAAAGGAAAGCAAAACAGGGAAAGAGGAACTTTAACTATCAACTAATAGAAACATCCAGAGTCTAACAGAAACATCTAGAATCTAATCCTGTGCCAGTTGAAACAGTCAGTTGTGCTGGTATTGCACAGGTAAGGGCTGTAGGGGTTTTTTCATGACTGACTAGGGTGCAGTAATTAGGTATCTTCTTGGTGGCACAGCATCAGCAACACACTGCTCACCACCATTTGAGTTATGACAAAGCCTTTGCAGCAACAAATTCAATTATTAACTGGTATGGAAAATGTCATTATGGGATGCAACACGTGGTTGTCTGGTTTCTCTTAGTGCATAGGACAAAGTTCCTTTTAAATGTATAGCAATGCCAAGTAGTGAAAAGAATATTGCCATCTCATGCCATGTAGCTTTGGAAAACAACACATTCTGTAAACAGGGAAAATGCAGCTCAAGGCCTTACTTGCTGGGAAAAGTCACAGTACATACTTTGAACAGAAAGCAAGGTATGGTCTGTTAAGATCACATTAAAAGGCTCACAAACTTCCCATTTTCACAAAAATTGACAAATCTTGCCTCTTGATTTATTATTCGTGTACAGAGTGCTGCTTCTTCAAGGAGATCATAAATATAGGTTCTGGCCCAAACAGCTTCTCTAGGTTCCTGAGGAAGTGATAACCACAATGGAATTCAGGAAAATTAAGGTATGAGGTAGAAAGGGAAAGCTGAGCTGTGTTTATGCATGCTGCGTTGTGTAAAACAGCAACAGAGAGGTAAGAGCCAATTAGTAGAAAACTATCTGTATAAACCCCCTTGTACTGGAAGCTTGGGATTCCATCAAAACTCTCTTTTCATGGTAAATGATTCAGATTCTCGGTTGCATTGATTTGAGAGGGTAATCCTTTCTTGTAGAATTCTTCCACGTATTTAGAGAGTATGATCACTATGTATTGAAAAAGAAACATTTTCTGAAAGGGCTGCACACCTTGGAGGAGTGGGTGTTTTAAAGGAGGACCTTTGTTTTTAGTCTTGGCAGAAGTAATAGAAACAGACAAGGCAACTTTCACTTTTAAACAAGAACAGTTTCTAAGAGGGGGAACCAAGGGAACCTTGACATGCCACTCAGAGAAGGGAACTGTTTTTCTCAGAGCATAAACTAGCCTTCAGTTCTGCAAAGAGCAGTCACTTTTCAGGAGAGTACTTGACTAACTTTAGTGCATATCATGCTATTCTTTTAGCTCAGTGAAGGGTTTAAGAGATTTTCTGGACATCTTAATAATACGCAGTTCAATGATGTAAAACATTTGCTGAAAGGTACATCAATTCCAGTCCACTTCAGTAGAAGCAAAACTAGATATAGGCCAAGGACTTAGCATAAGGAAATCAACAGGTCAAAAATGTAAAAAGGGAGAATATATTTACATGGGCATATGAAAAGTGTGTTTCATCCCATAATGATATTTTCCATTTTATACTTTCTTATATATGGAATTCTGATAAAGAGTGGGGTGCCTGAGGGGATGCTTCAGGCCAAGTTCAGACACAGAAAGCCACTCTTGCACCCAGGCACTTACTCTCTCATTAGATTCATTTTTGTTCCTGACACGTCTGACAAAACACACAACTATCAGACGTAAAATTACATTAGCCTGCTGTTCACTGTCTCTCTCCTATGTGCTGAAGTTCAGTGCTAATGCTTTATTCTTTTCTCATATTAAAAAGCTACAAGTGTGGTGTGATAACAGACATATTCCTAAAATTCTTTTCCTGATTAAGCACTGCTGTTATTACTTTCATACAGTTCAGTGAACAACTGGAGAAAAGACAAGAACTGAGCAATTGTACTTAGGAAGAGAGATGCCTATGAAGCTATGTTTTTGTAAAAACACTGGAAGAGTCTGTGGAAAGATTTGAGAATTCCAGTTCAGCCAGGAAAAACATGTTTTAGACATGTCCTTCATGCCGTGAGAATAGCTTGTCAATCAGTCTCAGCTGGATGATGGTGATGGGGATGATTATTTTTCCTCAAAGCCAGGTGCTTATCTGATCTTTGTTACAAAGAGCTCTCCTGTAATTGTTAAACAGAGATGACAGGACTCGATCGTCTGAAAGATGAGGTGCCAGAGAAAGCTCTCTGTGGGGGAGAAAACACCAACAGCTTTCAGGAACCAAAAGTCTCTGACCCAGCCAGATTTCATTTGGAGAAAAATGCCTCTTCTAGAGTGATTAGGAGAGATCTGTGTCCGTCTGCCTGCCAGAACATGGAATTGCAAAACTAACGTTTGATCCATTGTTTTTCAGGTTTTCAGAGACTGAGAAAGCTTTGGTTAGAGTTTGGAAAATACTTTGGCTTTGTTTCTGTTACATCAAGCACAATATACTCCAGGCCTGTGATGGCTGGTGATAAATGCTTAATGCAGAAAGATGATGGGGGGTATTAAGGGTATCTCTTTTCTTCCATCTATGTATGTAAACTAGTAGGACACTTAAATCTTTACAATTGTGTTACTGCAACACTATGAAAGAAGAAACAGCTTCCCCAGGAAATACTAGTAACAATGACACGGGTAAAAATTTGAAATTGAAAGTTGGAAGTATCCCTATAAAACAATCAAAACTTCAGCAGATGAGAAAGGTTTAAGGCAAAAAGCTGAAACCACTGGCAGAGCAGCAATCACAATTGGGTGGTATCTGATTGTAAGGTGATCTGCTCTCTGGCACCAAAAGAGGAGAAAGTCCACCAGTCACTTCAGTGGGAATGACATTGGCTCCCAGATATGATCAATGCACCCTGTACTCATCACTGATCTCTGCAGTTCACCTCGCTGATCTGCTGCCGCATTTTGTGCTTGACCGACATTTTTCATATGAACCCTGGTTTTACAGAATTGATAGCTTTTCTTGCAAGATCTCTTTTGCACACATGATTGTAGCCTGCTCTGTTGATTAAATTTTATCTCTAGACAGTGATGAAATATCAAAAGTTGTTGTTGATTTTTTTGTTTTTTTAAATTGCTAGTGGAATTTTGAAACTCCTTACACTTCATTTCATCTGGACATTACCTGTATGTGTGCACCGCATCTCTTGGAATTTATGATTAAATGGTGAGTCTAGTTATTCCTGTTTAAAAGAAATAAATTTGCAGGTCATGTTGAAGTTTGTGTTTCAAGTCTTCTTCTGGAGATCATGTATGCCACTGGTTGCCTTACTAAAGTGTGGGCATGATTTCAGGGGGAAAGCATCTGCAGGAACAGTCTGCATATCCATATCTATATCATCTATATCTATATGGATGGACATTTGTCTTTTTTTTTTAATTACAGCTGCAGAAGACCTAAGTGCACTAAGTTTTATTTACTTGTCATTCCAAATAAGACTAACCACCTAGAGACGTGGTATTATCAAGCAACTTAAATAAAGAGTCAATCCATTAGGGTCAATGATTATGTTCAATCATAAAGATTTCAATGTCCTATCAATTATTCTCCAAGGTCTCAACAACATAACATATAAAGCTCTTTCTGCTTCCTTGAAGTATGTCCTACATGTGTATGTATTTAAAGGAATCATCCAAGTACTGTATTCTGAGTTAATATATGTAAATAGTGTCACTTGAATGCATCTTTAATGACAAAATAAGAGATTGCTTCTCAAAATCAGCCCATTGCACTGATTTTTATTGCAGTGACTAATATATAAGTAATCCATTTAATAGGATGCATAACACCAATGAAACTACTGTGAAAGCATTTTCCCTCTCTGTTGATACAGCATCTCACACAACTGAGTCTGTTTCCTAGGTGTTATATTCATGCAGTTAGCAAATATGTGGCATACAAAGGTTTTGAATTAAATTTATGCAAATTTGATATAACTGCCCATTGTTGCAGCCTTTAGGACACCTCATGGTAACTTACCATTACCAATAAAAAGGAGCAATAATGACTTTTTGAAAATGATGCTTAAGTCTGTTCTGTTAAAGCTGTCATGAAAATTCAAAGTGAAATTTCAAAGTTCTGTACTTTGAAACACACTAGAACTCTCACTAGTGTTAAACCAGAATTTTTTAAAAAACAAGCATTTGATCTTAGGGAACAAACCTTAAAAAATTTGGCTGTTTCAAAGTTAACTCTATTCCTAATCCTGTACTCATATATATATATGAAATGGAAAACTAGAGATAAGATCAAATTAAAGAAACTGAAAACAGTTTCTGTATGTGTAGACTGCATATATATATCTCCAGACTTAACTTCTGAAGAAAAAATTGCAGGGAAAAGCTGTTGCAAATTCCACCCAAGTCAAAGGACCTGTGCAGAAAACAAACTGCCTAAGTAAGTTCTGTAATTTAAAGGAAGAAAGAAGAAACAAACAAAAAAAATCTACTACTGTAGCCAGATATCTTCCTCAGTTTTATTTAAAAAAACTTTTTTTTTACTTCATATGAAAATAAAAAACTGAAAGTGAATTCTCTAGAACATTAACAACTACCTACTATCCATATTAAGAGCAAGATGACAATTATAAACTTCTCTGTGTGGCCCTGAATATATGACCTATATTACCTCAAGTGGCAAAGCTGTACCATCGTCTTAATTTCTGCGTAACTTGACAGCATGTGTAGAGCTCTTCTGGTGATCATGCTGTGCAGAGCCATAGAGGATTGGTGTCCCTTCTCAGGGAATGTCTCAAGAGACACAAGTAAATTGATACCAGAAGCATGTGGAGAGAACAAGGGAAGATAATAAGTCATGCACATTACTTAAAAGGAGCAGGTCTGCTGACAAAAGAAGTTTTGTGGGGAATAAAACTACCAGACTTCAAAAATCTCAGTATGATCTGTGAGCACACAAATAACGCTATATAGACATAATCACATATGTTTGTGCATGTGTTTAGCCATTGAGTACACATGCACAAAATGAAGCACAGTTGCTTTTGCTGCTTTAATGTTTTCATGTGGGAAAGGTTATAATCATACTACCTCTCATATAAGGTAGTCAGTGAAATGCACTGAGTGTCATCAGATTCTAAAACACAAACTTTTGTATTTTGTGAGATGTACAGCTAATATCTGTGTAATTTAGACATTTTAAAATGGCAACTGCTGACTGGAAGCTTTAAATTTTCATACAGTGTTACTATAAATAAAATCCAATATTAAGTAACAGATATGTTCTGCACTGATTTATGTTCTGTGTAGCCTTGTTGCAGGTCATATGCCCAATTCATTTCTGGTGTCATTCCAAATGAGCTAGAATGCTAATGTCAGTATAGCTACACTAGGGATGAACTAAATCCAGTAAGATTAGACTAAATGGATAAGATTACTGAAATAAATACTCACTTGTGCATTACATCATAATTTTAAAAAATCAAATCAAGACTTGATTCTGTCCTTACAAGAACAACCAAAGATGTCTATCAAGTGTGTGAGGGCAGCAGTGTGGACCCTGACCTCAGGAAAAATAATAGGTTTGTGTTGTGCCCCAGAGTCAGCAACGTTATAGCACTGTATACTTGCCAGAGGAGTGAAAAAAATTACATGGTCCTACAAGACTAAGATTTGACTCTGAAGACACTCATAAATAATAATACACATATGCATGTTGCATGCCCATATCTTCAGAATACTTGCCAAAAATAAATGAAGACAAATTGCTATTGGCACTTTAAAAGAGAGAGGATGCCATTCTAGGTCTGCGTGCCGCATTATGTGGGCTTCATAGGTTTGTGATTAGAATCATAGAATGGCTTGGCTTAGAACGGACTACTAAAGGACATCTAGTGCAACCCCCCTGCAATAAACAAAGGCAAGTTCAACTAAACAGGCTGCTCAGAGCTCTGTCCAACTTGTCCTTGGACGTTCCCAGGGACGAGGCATCTGTCATCTCTCTGGGCAACCTGTACCGGTGTTTTAAAACCCTCATTGTAAAAATTTTCTTTCCTATATCTAGTTTGAATCTACCCTCCTTTAGTATAAAACCATTGACCCTTATCCTGTTGCAACAGGCTCTGCTAAAAAAAATTATCCCCATCTTACTTATAAGCTCCCTTTAGGCAGTGGAAGATGCTCTAAAGTCTCCCTGGAGCCTTCTCTTCTCCAGACTGAACAAGCTCAACACTCTCATCATGTCTTCACAGGAGAGCTACTGCAGCTTGTGGATGATCTTCGTGATTTCTGTAGATACTGCTGTATAACCCTTTCAGCTGAGGACTTTAGACTGTTTAGATTTGGAGCCTGTTACTAGTTTCACAATCCAGTTTGTTCTCTTTGTTTTCTAACAGCTAGATATTAAACAAACCATTGACAAAATATACAATCCAGCATGTTGCAGTAATTCCAAAACAGGAAATTCCTTTCTTGTAGTGTGACAACTTTCCTCATTTTGGTTTCTGGCTGCAAATGAAACCGACCAGATGGTCCTCACTGATCTATATTGTGTGAGAGGCATCTCTGTGCTTTTATGTCAGGGCACAAATTTGTTTCATCTAACATTGGAGAAAAGCAGCTCTTTTGTGTGTTCATTTGATGTTTGTGGTTCAGATGGCTGGCAGCACGCACAGTCCAAGAATGGCAGTCCTCCAGATTTAATGTGATGCTGGGGATGACTAGTAGAGAGAGTTGAAATGAACTAAGGAGGAAACATGAAAGTTGTGTTGTGATATTTTGTTAAAATGTTATTTTCATACAGAGCCTTGCCAGCGTTAGGAAAGAAAACAAATGATCTGTCAACTGTTTTGTCAAGATCGCAGGCTAGAGAAAGACTGATAAGTGGAAAAGGCTGTATGCCTTGTGTTCTCCAGCATGGCCATTCCTGGCCAAATTAGAGTGGATGTGAAAGACTTTCAAAGGAGTGTTGAGCAGATTTACTTTGCCACACAAATTACACATTAAGACCTCTAAAGCACCTACATAGTTCAAGTAACTTTTAATTTAGGCACATAAGACACATTGTCAACAGAATTAAGCTTATATTTTAGGAGGAAATAACCAAAGAAATAATAAATAATTAAGATTAATAGAACTTTTAAACCACAGGTTTCCAGGTTTATAAAAGAGGTTGGTTGTCATTACCTTCATTTTACAAATGAGGAAACTGAGTTATCGGAAAGTATTGTTCTTCCCAACAGCGTATTTGAAAGAGAACACAAGTCATTAAATTCATACGACTTGGTTTAACTATATCATCTATATTAAGATCAGAAAACAGAGTTTTCCTTCTGTAGTTAGCAATAGATATTTAAAAAATAATGTTTCTTTATGTGGCTTGGAACACTCTAACAGCTTCATTCCAAACTCAACTAATGCTAACAAAGTCAGCTACTGGTCAGAACATCTATCATAGAATATCATGAGCTGGAAGGAAACCACAAGGACCATCCAACTCTGGGCCTTGCACAGGAACACCCCAAGAACCACAAGAAGTCATAACTGTAACTGTTTGCATCATTCATCTGTAATTATTGTAAATTCTGTCAGTTGAAAAATACATGCAGTTCACTGAATCGCACAACCTTCCTGTGGTAGATCTCTTCACAGTGAGATGAACTGGCTTATCTTGGTAGACAAGAGGAAAACAGAAAAATTTGTCTTTAAAACTGATTTTTGAAACCAATAGGTGTTTTCCCTACTACCCATTTCCTATTTGGAGTATGACTAACTGATTGCAAATAGCATTTGAGAAAGTGTGCTAATGAAACTCGTACTCATGGTCTCTCAAAGAACAGAGAGCAGAAAAGCTTTGTTTGGGCTAGGCTGGGGTAATGAAGGCGAGAGATGAGCCTGAGCAGAACAAACTCCTGACATCTCATGTCATGAACTTTCTTAACCCTGTCGCTGTAAAGTACCGAGAACGGCAAGAAACGACACGACCAAGTTCAGGAAGAAAGCAGTTCTGATCCTGTATTAATTAATTAAATCATCATTTTATAACAGGGTTCGCAAAGAGTGTGTTGAATGGCACAAGACAATTGGGTGCTCGGCCATCCACCCCTTGAGGGGATTGGTCAAGCTCTAAGACACTTATTCCAAAATATCAGAAGGCTAGAACCATAACAATCTTGCATAACAAACCCAGGTGCAAGATAAAGAGTTAGTTTACAAAAACCCATAGCAGTGTTTTTCATAGCTTCTGTGAGAACTGCAAAGTTCTCACAGAACGCTGCAGAAAGCTGAAAGATTTCTCTACCAAAAGCTTTTCAGCATCTACACTTCCCTACTCTTGTTTAAATGAATAAATGAAACAAATTCCTATGTCTTCATTAGGAATCCAGCTGAAGTATTTTTCTTGCCAAGATGATACCTTCTTTAGTAGCATCTTTGTTGCATAATTGTGCCTAGATTTCTGCCTTTTATGTTCAAAATAGATTATTGTTATTGCTGCTGGCCAGCTGTTCCTTCAGTACGTAAATGTTTTAGAAAGGATTGATAGGAAACAACTTCTGACTTTTTCAATATTTTCTCACACAACTTGAGTTTCTGCTTTTCTGCTGCATTCTTCACAAATATCACTTAATGTCTGATTTAATCACTTACCTGTGTCATTTATGTATGCAAGTGGAATTTGCTACTTAATTCCCTGTTTATTGAAGAGATACGTGAGAAGATTCAAGCCAAATGGCTTAATTCGAGTTCAGCATAGAGTCCTTCCAATTCTGATCTGGATCCTCATGAAGAAAGAAGAATACCTTTATTTCTTTCTTAGTAGTCTATCAAAATGACAGATTTTTCATGTGTTTGCTGGCATAAAAAGTTCACAGTTAAGCATTGTCAAGTACCAGTCAGCAAATTATCAAGACTGAGAAGGCAGAAAATGGGGATGGATGCCATTTTTTTTACAATGCAAATTTTTTTTGCCTTGCCTTGAGTCACCTTCAGCTATCTAGCCAGTATGATCCTGAGACACAGACTGAGGCTGTGCCTCATGCTGTACTACATCAAATGGAGATCCAGTAGTAGTGTGGTTTTACTTCAATGCATCAGCAAGAGTAAAAACCCTGCCAGGATTCAGTTATGAATGTCAGGGTAATAAGGGAGTTACACTCAGGAAATTCTCTCTTTTCAGTGCCTGGAGACTTTAGGAGCAATACTGTGTTTTAGGGTAAATGGCAAAGTTAGGACTAAGGGCCACAGTCCGTAGAGAGGAAGAAGATCCTAAACTATGAACTATTCACAACTAGAGTCTGTGCAAGGATATTTCTGAAGGATGGTACTTTTTTTTTTTGCATTCCACAGTGGAAAGGTGAGAAAAAACTCAATGATTTTAATTGCTAGGGGAAATGCTTTAAACGACACATAAAAGTTTAGATCCTCTAATAAAGGGTAAAAATGAAGTTATGAGAATGACTTGCAAGAGAGTAGAAGACAGTTTTACAGGAGGGATGGAGAGATTTCCACCTAATAAAAGAAATCCCTTTTTAGTTTTCACACTCCCTGAGCGTTCTCCAAATTTGCATTGGTGTTTCTTTCACATGCACTAATGTGCCGGTTGAGAGAATATTCTTGATAATGAATGGCATTGAACTGATGACAAAGCAGAAAGTGAGTACAGAAAGGGGAGAAAATAAAAAGGCTAGCACAGTTGTTAAGATGAAACACCTGCTGTGAGTGCCATGAAAGGCTGCTGGGGAGCAGGCAGATTCTGAACAAATAATTTCTGAGGAAAGATAAAAAATTCCTGTCTGCCGACAAGGCCACCTTTTCTTCCTCACCTCAGTCTCTTTCTTATGGATTACTGTTTTCATGTCTATGTTTTTTTGGCACATTATTAACAGCTTGTAATACAGAGGTTGCACATAAATGGGCTTTGTTTCATACTGATACCTAAGATTTCTTATTTTTTGTGTCTCACTGGTTTTCAAGCTAACATATTCTTTCTGAACACAACATATAAAATTCCAGCAAGCCATTTTGTAAATCTCTAAGATGTGTTAAGAGTCTAACCACAGTTTCAAGTGATCACTCCAAAGGTCATTGCTACACTGTCTCATTAGTATCACAAAACATCTTTTCCTAGAAAGACAAAAATGGCATTTCTGAAGCTTGTCTTTAGCAATCCATTTTATCTCAGCTTGTAATTTCCCCCTTTTGCAAGTAATGGGATTCTTTGCTTTCCAAATGCAAAGAAATTTTGACAAAAGGTATCCTCTGAAACCTGTTGCCATAAAACTTATCCTTGGCTGGCACTTTAAACCCAGATGCTACTGGCATGGCCTTTCCTAGGTGGGTGTGATGATACTCCACATCTAACAGATAGGCCTATGGAGAACAACCATGTACCTCAATATTGAGTATTTCAGGCACAGAGTTCCACTAAGGAGGGTTTGGACTGCAGTCTGCTCAGAGAAACATTGGCAAAGATCAAGGAGATAAACAATCTCTGGTTCTCTGGTTATCAGCAGAGTTATTTGGCTTCTATTATAATGTAAAGCATGTTTGGGCTCTCATCAGTGATAACTTGTATTTTGCTCACAAATGAAAGAGTGAGAAGGAACATTTTGACTGCTCTGTTGTTGATTTGAAGATCATGCCCATGGAACTTGGCCTAAGGGCCACTGGAGGTTTACTGGAGTCACTTCACATTGCTCTGATCTCAGAACACTTTACCTAGGAGTGATGCTCTCCCTTCAGTAAGTTCATCAGCCAGACTGAATTGCTTTTGAGTCATAGCCAGGGCAACAGTGGATATCAGCTAGGCAGAATATTTGGTAACTTTTTGACTTGACTTCTTTTCCCCAGTATATTTAAGTACTGTGGGAAATATTTTATTAAGAACAAGGACATGTAGAATTATATTTTCAAAAGAACTGAAAGAGAATCATTTCCAGACCATTATGACTGTTCCACAGAGCTAACAATAAGAAATGCTGCTTTAATGTGGTATCAAAGGCCTTATACTTGTTGGATTTGTGTTTTCTGTTTTCCAGGTGGCTTCATTTAGAGCCATATGACAAAGACACTACAGTATGTGTTTATTCCCTTAAGACCATAAAAATGACCAGTGACTACTGGATTAGTGGACAAGGGAAGATCTCTGGCTGTCTGGACTTCTGCGAGACCTTTGACGTGGTCCCCCATAACATCCTTCTCTTAAAATTGGGGAGATATGTATTTGATGAATGGTGGATGAGGAATTGCATGGTTGCATCTCAACTGTACTGGTCAACAGCTCAATATTTGGAGGGAGATCTGTAACAACAGGTGGTCTCCCTAAGGGTCTGTATTGGGACCAGTGCTGTTTAATATCTTCTTCAGTGACACAGACAGTGAGATTGACTGCACCACCAGAAAACTTGCATTCAAAACCAAGCTGAGGGGTGTGGTGGACATGTCCAAGGACCAGGATGTCATCCAAAGAGACCTGGACAAGAACTGGTCCCATGAGGTTCAACAATGCCAAGTGCAAGAACCTGTGCCTTCGTCAGATGTCAATTGATGCTGAGACATGAGTGGACTGAGTGAAGATATGTGGAGAAGGACTTGGAGGTACTGGTGGGTTAAATACTGGACATGAAACGACAATGTGTGCTTGCACAACTGTATCCTGGGCTGCATCAAAGGAAGAGTGACTAGCTTGCTGAGGGAGGGGATTCTGCCCTTCTACTCTGCTCCTGTGAGACCCCACCTGCAGTGCTGCACCCGGCTATGGGGTCCTCTCAGTACAAGAAAGACATGGACCTGTTGGAGTCCAGATAAGGGCCATGAAGATGATTCGAGGGCTGAAGCACTTCTCCTATGGAGGCAGGCTGAGAGAGCTGGGTTTGTTCAGCCTGGACAAGAGAAGGCCCCAGGGAGACCTTATTGTGGCTGTTCAGTACTTAGAGGAGTCTTATAAGAAAGATGGGGACAGACTTTTCACTACAGCCTATTGAAATAGGACAATGGGTAATGATTTTAAGCTAAAAGAGGGTAGATTCAAACTAGGTATATGGAAGATAGAGATATTTTACAATAAAGGTGGTGAAATATTAACACAGGTTTCCCAGAGATGTGGTAGATGCCCCATCCCTGGAAACATTTGGGGCTCTGAGCAACCTCTTCTAGTTGAAGATGTACCTGATCATTGCAGGCAGGTTGGACTAGGTGACCTTCAGAGGTTCCTTTCAACCAAAAGCATTCTATGATTCTATGACTTGATGAAATACCTCTCACATAAGTAGATCTGGTGATTTAAATAGATCTAGTCCATTAAAAGATATGCATTAATTGCATAAGCAATGGCTTACAGTGCTGAACTATTATAAATTTTTCAAGAAAAAGAATCTGCATTTTGTTTGAAGAATTTTTTTAGTATTAAAAGTCCTACGCAACATTCTTGACAGAATTTTGTAAAAAAGTGGGTTCACATTCATTGCAGGTGTAATTCCAGTAAAGTTGTGTTATGGATTAATTTATTCTAAAAATATTTTCAGCATATTCAGAGTTGATCTGTTTTGACCAGATAATTTCAGAGTCATCATTAATTAATTCCTCTTGTTCTTAGTTCCTGAGTTGGAAAAGATTTGTATCAATTCACTGAATATTTCATTCTATGAAAATTTTTGGTTTTCAGTTGCATTAACTTTGCTATTTTAACCTGCCACCTGAGGTCATTTCAATTACATCTGACAAGTGAGTTACAGTAACCAAGTGAATTGCATTCTTTTCATAAGTAATTACAATGCAAATTTTGAGTATTATACCCAGTTTTCTGCAAATCAATTGGACAGACCTCTCTCTTTTCTTGAAATACTTATTGCGGGAAAGATACAAATGATTATATAGAAACTAAAAGTAAATCAATAACAGAAAATTGCAGTTGAAGAGCACATTTGATCCATGCAGCACCGAGTTTTAGTAGTGACTGTGCATGTTTCCAGCAGCACAAAAAGACAAAAAAAGTCTTTCAAAGAACTCTTTATAATCTAACAAAAAGAGAAATCTTGATTTGGATCAGATACAAACAACCACCAACTTGCAGAAGAAGAATTCATTTATCCTTAGTAAAATCCTCTTGTGTTCATGACAGTTACCTAGAAGAATATTTTTTCCTTCCTCTATTTAGATCTGTGTAAAAAAACGTTGTCATCCCATGTTTAGGCCGTGGCAAATTGGGAATATGAGTGTGGTACTTGAGTTTGTTAATTAATGCCTGTCCTAAGTTTCACCGATGAAGACAAACAAAACTAAACTCATTTCTAAGAAACAAATAAATCTTGCACACTACAAAATAATTCCACTGGCCAATACCTTCCTCAGCCTCCAAAGCCACAGATATGGTTTTCTCTGTTTTATCCAACTTTGTAGGAAGATTGGCAAAAGAATCTATCTGTAGAATTGTACAAATTTCTGTTATTACCATGATGACCATCCAGAGAAATATGTGCAATATTTCACTCAGTGCAATATTTACAAATTTTAAGTGGCATTTAAAAACTTAATCTTTTGCAATACATTTATTAAAAATTATTGCATCTAATAGATTAGTAATTGCAATCAAAGACAATAAGGGCACAAAGATCATCAGGTGACCTGGAACTAGACTTTAGGATTTTTCAGTCCTGGGAAATGACTTAATCACCGAATCATTGCTTTTAACATTGTTAGCTTCCACGTAAGTGTATGGTTTAGCATCAGCCTCTGGAATATTGGTACTTAAAACATTTATCATGATCCTAAATAGTAAAAGCTTCCTGAAATGAATCTGCTAACAAACAGAATTGTACAATCAGACTAAGTACTGTAAGGCAAATTTTCATCTGCTTTTATGTCATCAAGATAACAGCTCTTCTCTAACCCCAGATAGGATCCTAAAATTCACCTGATTCATTTAGTTGAAAAAAACACCCTGCCTTTTTTTTCCCTCTGGGACCTCAATGTAAGTGGTTACTTCACCAGGATAATGTGTGCCTCTTCAACAGAACCACTGCAACCTTGCTCAAAGCAAACTTGAAAGGTTGCTATAACATGACGTTTTATCATGTCAGAAATGATCTATGACAACAGGAAAACGATCCTTAATATCAGGATGACTCAGAAGCCTGTGTCACTTAATTGACTACAGAATGAGGCAACCTTCTGAAATGGGTGTCTGCATGTGAATGGCCTCCCTAAGTGTCCAAGGTACTTTTGTAAAACAGAACTGAATATGCAAACACTCCCACATTGTTAGTATTGATAAATTACTTGGAATATTTAGCCTGAGGAACTTCAGAATTTTAATGTTGAGAGGTAGAAAATCAAAGATGTCACCTTTTAATAACCAAATTCACCAATCAAAACCTGAATATAATTTCTGGTGTAGGTGTGTATTGCCACAGTTCCAGTGAAAGCTTGTATTGAAGTCTCAGTAGAGATCTGTACTTTCCCTCTACAGGAAAATTCTTGACCTAGAAAGCAGCAAGTAACTAAAAAAAA
>VZTI01004088.1:3599-195124 GCA_013397865.1 Struthidea cinerea | reverse complement strand
CTCGCCCCCGAGCTAGCCAGCCACGGCAGGCAGAGAGACAAAGAGACATTTTATCATGTCAGAAATGATCTGTGACAACAGGAAAACAATCCTTAATATCAGGATGACTCAGAAGCCTGTGTCACTTAATTGACTACAGAATAAGAGGCAACCTTCTGAAATGGGTGACTGCATGTGAATGGCCTCCCTAAGTGTCCAAGGTACTTTTGTAAAACAGAACTGAATATGCAAACACTCCCACATTGTTAGTATTGATAAATTACTTGGAATATTTAGCCTGAGGAACTTCAGAATTTTAATGTTGAGAGGTAGAAAATCAAAGATGTCACCTTTTAATAACCAAATTCACCAATCAAAACCTGAATATAATTTCTGGTGTAGGTGTGTATTGCCACAGTTCCAGTGAAAGCTTGTATTGAAGTCTCAGTAGAGATCTGTACTTTCCCTCTACAGGAAAATTCTTGACCTAGAAAGCAGCAAGTAACAAAAAAAAAGGGGCAGTATAGTTCTCTATAATTTCACTATTATGAAACTTTTCAAATAATGGAAGGATAAAAATATGCTTGCATGGGACTTAATTTCAACAGAAAACATAATAGAAAGTTTGTGAAATGATTGTGAGTGCTTTTGTTAACACTGAACTTCCTAACAAGTTGCTTTATCACTCTCATTCTTGGTTATGGATAATGTTGCTGAAAGAATTAATTTTCCTAATATATACTTGTTCACCTAGGTAATTGCTTAAATATTGGCTTTGCATTTACATTTGTGTTTCCTAGCAGGACAGCAACTGTAAAACATTTTCCTTCGTACCAACTATTACAAGTTAAATTTAGAACTAAAGAAAATATCTAGTTCAGGAAGTTAAAGTTTAAAGCTTATGTTTATTTTTCAGTAGCACACAATGTTCTTCTTAAAAATAGTGAATAAAAAGCTACAATTTTAATTAGAATAGCATATGAGCTTCTAATTTCCAGTTGAACAACTTTGTCTTTCACACTTTGGGTTATATCAATTGATCACAATTTACTTATGCCACTGTTTGAGCCCATCTTGCCAAGGCCTGTGACAACATTTTGTTCTTTAGAGCTTTTAATGTTCAGCTTACAGTTCCTGGGTGACATCCAAAACCGTAAAGCGACAGTTGTTTTCCAAGTTATAAATACAGCTTTGAATCCATTAATGACTCCTCTGCTGTTTCTTCTGTGACTCCAACTGTTGTACCACAGAAAGAACCAGGCAGAGTGCCTTTGCTCCTCGAGAATGTAATACGCCATGGCTCATTTGAAGTAACATCTCCACAAAGTAAACCTTTATAGCAGGAGCTAAGTGTAGCATCCACGAGTGGCATCTGGCAGCTTGTGATACAGCAAATAAGGCTGGAGATTGTTATTCCCCAGAGCATTTTATGCAAAGGAGCTTAGACTATGCAAGAATGACTTAAAAGTACCACAGGTTTCATGCTGGAGAAGCCTGGCTTTAACCACTGTATATCTGCAGCCAAGTTAAAATGCTAACATTCTTTTAATCTCTTCTTCGTGATAAAAGAAGAAGAAATCAGCAATGAAAATAGATTTTACATGTGGTTAAATAGTACACAGTACTGCTGGAAACTCTGCAAAAATAGAAGGGGACCTAGTCTCTGGAGACCAGTAATACTGCATTTCTGTAAGCCTCTTGATCAGCTGAGTTGGTGAGAAACCAGTCCATCTTCTATTTTATTTAAGTAGAACAAATAGAATTAGGTAGAAAAGCTGTCAGCAACATGTGGAGCAGGATGACTATGAGTAAACAGAGAAAAGAAATTCAGGACTATAAAATTAGTCAAAGAATCACTGAATTACCTTTCAAACTTAAATTAACCCTAACAGAAAATTTTTGTTACTCAAATTTCTCTAAAACATTTCCTTTGCTGAGAGACATTGATGAAAATTCCATGGTGAAGCCACTTAAAACCAGGGTAAATAAGGCAGGCAAAGATCCATTGTAGATAATAATTCTGTTTTGAGAAAGGAAATTCAGCAAAATATGACTATTTTGTACTTTGGTAAAGTGAAATAAAATGGCAAGTATTGCATAGTGCAAATATATTAGTTATTGTCCAAGTCGTCATTCTCAAACTGGGAGTTAGAAATAATCTTTTCTTCATTTGTAATGGGCAAGTAAAAACAATAACTATCCCAGAAAATTTATATTGATATCCTCTGCAAGTAAAAATAACCCAGACAGAATTAGTACTTGCTCTTAACTTTTTGACATTAGTAATTTTAAAGTCCTAAAAATGAGTTAACATGGGACTGCCTTTCTGCCTTTTCTTCCCTGCTGCAAAGGGGTATTTGGGTCTGGCTGGGACAGAGTTAATTTTCATTGTAGGAGACCATAGTGGCTGTGTTTTAGATTTATGACTAAACCAGTATTGATAACAACACAATGTTTTGACTGTTACAGAGCAATGCTTACACAGCATCAACACCTTCTCTGTTTCTCACTCTGTGCCCCACAAGTTGAAAGGTAGTGGGCAAGGTATTGTGAGGGAGCACAGCTGGCCAGGTGACCCCAAGTGACCAAAGGAATATTCCAGACCATATAATGTCATGCTCTGCAATAAAAACTGAGGGTGTAGTTAACCAAGTAGTCTTTGTTCAGAAACTAGCTGGGCATCAGGTTGTTTGTGAGAGGTGCTGAGTGATTGCTTTTGCAGGACTGGTGGTTTTTTGGCTTTTTTCCTCTTTCCTTCACTCATTAAACTGTCTTTAACTGGACCCACAAGTTTTTCTCACTTTTACTCTTCATATTCAGGTTCCTAACCCACAGTGAGGAGGGGCATAAGCGAGTGGCTGGGTGGGTGCTTAGATACTCACTGGGGTCAACCCACCACAAAAGAAGTGAATTTAGCAATAAACAGTTTGGAGTAACAAATTTGGGTCTTTCAGTGATGCAATACACTCTACAAGAGAAGGGAGAAGGAATAAATATGAACTCTGAGGGAGAAGAACAAATCACTTATTCTTGTGATAGAGTAACCACTATGCTGAAAGTCTAAAATAAGAAAGCTAGGTATAAATTCCAGATTGGAGGACACAGGAAAAATGATTACTGGCTGAAAACAACAACTAAGGGGTGTGTGAGGAGGAGCAGGGCAAATTCTGTGCAGCTGAGGCGCAGCACTGCTCCACACCTCCCGCCCACTGCAGCCTTTGGTCCGGCCCCAGAATGGCTATCAAGCCACTGGCGCACTGAAAATCCCACCTGGAGGAAGGACCCTGGGAGACCAGAGCAGATAAAAGCAGTGGCAGGGATGTGTATGTGGGTGTGCCCTGCTGCCTTGGACCTCAGATCTCACTGGATCCAAGGCAGTAACTATTTATCTTTCTCTCTCCTTTTCCTTTCTCTCTCTCCCTCTCTCCTTCTTCTCCTAAATTTGCCTTCTTGAAATCTGGATAACTTAGATTTGGATGGGTTAGTTTGCTAAGTCAATATTTTGTCAAGGCCTTACTTTGATTGGATGTTGCTTCAGAATTTGCCAAGTACCTTATTCTACCATAATGTTCTGAAGTTTGCAAGTAAAAGTTTGTTATTCAATCTCCTGAGAATTTTGACTTCTCCTGTACACTGCCAAAGTGAACAAAGTACCTCAGCTCTTTTAAAAACTTGCTGAGTGATCTTGGGGCATAACACAGATGAAATACAGTAATCTTGCTGAATTATAGTATTTACTCTCTTTCAATTAAAAAAAAAATCCTGAAAATTATTGCCTGAAAAAATAACAGTAGCTTTCTGAAAATAATAACATGATTTTGTGGATATCTGCAGTGTACCACTTTTACACTGCCCAGGAAGTTTTCTCTTTTGCATGAGAATCCCATTAAGTCTTTGCAATAGTATGCAGGTCTGGGAAGAGTGAGAAGCCAAAGTGTAATATTGCTTCTCATACAGAGATATAAAACCTTTCCCTCTAAAACGAAATAATGAGTTAAAAGGGAAAGGTGAATGCAAACTAGTAGAAAATGAATCTTTGCTCTGTCTATTAAAATAAACTTAGCAAAGGGTCATTGGTATAAGTATCACTAACCAAGAAAACTACTTGAGCACTCTGTTCCCACAAAAAACTCCAAACCCCCGCAAAAGCAAACAAACAAACGCCAACACCCAACACCCCCCAAGCAAAACAAAACAAAAAAAAGACCCAAACGTTTCAGACTTGAGTTACCTCATAATTTTTGTCTTCATACCTCATAACCTGAGGGAAACAGAATTAGAGAAAGATTAACACTTGGTAAAACAAACATACAAGGAAACCAAGAATCAGTCATCTTTTTCTCCATGTTCACAGCTCATCTGAAGAACCACCTTTTCTGTAACACAATACTGAAGAAAAAACTTCTGATATTTACCTGAATACTGCACAGAGCCCTTTTAATGTGTGCAGTTACTTAATGAGTGCTCCATTTTGAATTAGTATGGTTTTTCCTGAAACAGAAAAGAAAATCTATGAAAATGATGCTTTTCTCCAGAGGAATAAAATCAGGACTGAAGCAAGGATTTCAGCTTTACACTAAGAAAATAAACTGAATAGATATATATATATTTTTTTTTGGTGAGATGGAGTGAGAAATTGTATGACAGAGTGGATCATCTGCATTTACTAAAAATAGACAATCATTTCCCTGAAATAGTGCCTTTACTTAAGTAAGTCTAAAAGCTGTTTAGAATTACTCCTCAGAATGGAAACTAGTACTGTTTCAGAGGCCAATTATGCTTTTCCAGGGTATATTTCAGTAGAATTATTTGTTTGGGTACTATAATCTTATGAATTTTTTCAATAATGTGGTTGGAATTTTGATCAATATCTCTATTTTACTACTGTATTTATGAGGCACTCTGGATTATTGTTGACTATTTTCACAAAGAGGGGAAGTTTGACTGAATACTGACAAAAATTGTTAGAATAATTGTAAAGCATGGCTCTGATCGTTAGTTTTTTGTCACCTGTGTGGCAATTGTATTTCATTCACCTACAGTGTGGTGTCTGACACAGGCAATGGTGCAGTATATTAACAACTTACAGAAACTGGTTATTTGCAGCATCTGTCTGAGTGAACCACGCAAGCCACTCAAGGGTAAATGCAAATCTTAAAAGTCAGGACTTTGTGTTGAAGACTACATGTTGGTATAATATAAGGCTGAAAATAAGGAACCTGATTTGATATTCAAGGACCTCACAGCCTGGTGATGCCAAGATTTCTTCTTCTAGAAATACAGGACTGAAAGAAGCCTTCCAGGTCAGTGTCACACTAGGCTGAGTAGAAAAAGAGGCAAAAAACCCCACCAGCTCATGTGTGCTTTCACACCTGATATCTCTGAGTTGCTGTTATTACTAAAAGTGACTAATTTTATTACTTTACAGTAATATAAATTCTCTCCCTCATTAGGCTTGTTGTGAAAAAAAGGGCCAAAATGCCTTTGATTTTGAACAGCTGCGATTTGCTACCTTACACCACAGAGTGTTTGAATTCAGCTTATCTAGTATCATGGTAAGAAACAAAAGAATGATTCATAGTGTTGCAGAGATTGTGTTTTCAAAAGGAAAAAGAAGCATGAATTATTAATACAGCCGTCAGATACCTTGACAATACTTTATCTCTTGTAACTCTCACATAAAACAGCCAGTCATTTGCTTGCCTTGAATAATTTCTCTAGTTTTTACCAGTAAACAAACAACATTTTGTGAGATATAAGAGTTTTTAAAAGATTGGAGTTTACTTACTGCAAGGATATTGACAAAAACAGTCTTTGCTTTTTTTTTTTTGAAGACAAAAATAGGTAAAATAAAAAGTGTGATCTTCCACAGAAATGAAGCTGTTAGAGAATTGTTTCACTGTGCACTATTCGGTAACTAGCTAATCTTTGCATCTCACAAAAATAAAATCTTTGGAGAAATAAATCTCATGCAGCATTACTATGGAGATTGTCTTAATATGCTATTTCCCTTCAGCCAGGCAAAAACCTATCAAATAGGGTTGGGTTTCTTTTGGGCACAAAGAACAGAGTTACAAAAGTATTTGGATGCCAAAAGATGCACCCAGGAAGAAAATCCATGGAATTTTTCCAAAACTGATGGTGGTATTGCCTAGCTCAGTGAAATTAGTTCTGGCTTCAGAACTGCATTCATTGAATATGATGGTGGAAGTACAGCAGTGGCACTTTCTTTTGCCATCAGTGATCTTTGGTTTCTGTCAGAGCTGGGAGTTATGCTACCAGCAGAATCACAAACTCACGGTGATTTTGGATCTGGATCTGTGGTTTGCTTTCTTCTTTAATAATAATTAGCAGCAGTGAATGCTAAAATCTCCTCAGGGTCTCTGAACTGTTTAGGAAGCATGGTTGAAACAGATTGACAAAGGAGAAAAATGTCAGTCCAGACTGCTTAAACAGATACTGTAACTCTGTATAGACTGTGTGAACAGCTGCAGTTAGAACGAATGAGAAATTTCTAAAAGCACTAGGCATTGCTCAAGACAGTAAGAAACTCCTGAATCAGAAACACGGATATTGCACAAACCACTTGTGTGATTTTTATAAAGGTGGCACTAGTATAAAATAATGTCTTTTGTTCATATCTCCAAAATGACCATTTATTCTTGAGTTTATTTATTCAATTAAAACCAAATATCTTAAATATAGATGCGACAAGTGCATAGTTTTTAGGCTGCACTCTTTGCACTGTTAAACCTAAGAAGAGAGGAAATGTTTTAATGAAATTTATGTTTAAATTAAAGTGAAAAATACACTATCTTAAATACACTACAATTCCTTCAGAGATTCATCTTGGGCAGTTGATGATAGGAAAAACCTGACAAGTAAGCTGAACAACTAATTACTCTTTATCTTTTATATAACCAGCTCATTACACAACATGTTTTTTTCCAAAGATATTTCATGTTTAATCATGATAAATTTTTGTTTGCTAGCCCTTTTGTTAACAGCCAAGGGCAATTTAACAGCTTCCTTTATTGAATAATTTAGAAGACCCAAAAAGTATTATTTTATGTTGAATGAAGTGTTATCTTCATCCCCCAGTGAGAGCTGTCGTTTGGATATCAGCACTTTTTTTCTGGTATAGATTTCCTTGTGGGTTTTCTTGATTATTGAGTTGAAAGAAATGTTAAAAGTATAGTTCAAACTGAAACATAGAAAATACTCGACAATCTAGGCTAAAACTTTGTTGTCTTCACTTTTCTTTTCTCCAATTCAGCTATTTGACAAAATTCAAGAAAAATGAGCAAAACATGTTGATGGTTATGATGTTTTTTGATAAAATAACCTGTGTCTTGGGGTGACTTTATAATGTGTATCCCCTATCACTACCCTATGCCCACCAATCTTTTCTGTGTCTTTAAACTGAGCCTGAGAAGGACAGAAAACAAAAAATGTTTCAAAGCAGTTGTTTCAAGGACACTGAGATATGCTCCTCTGTTTCGGCGGTACCCTTGGTTTTTTTTTTCAGCTCTTTTTCTCCCAGCGAGAGACGGAGGGTTGAATTTCGGTTTCCTAGGATTTTTGGTTTTTTTTGTTCTTTTCTTCTCTTCTGGACTGTTTCAACAACATCTGAACACATCAGGAGAATTTTCCCGGAGGCCCGGGGGGGTGGCCCCTCGCCGACCAGCTCCGAGGAGGAGAGAGACCGCACCTACAGAGGACCTCTGAAATCTTCTCAGGTTTTCTCTCCACAGAGAGAGGGATCTCATTATTTAGCATTATTATTCCCCACCTGTGTGTTTGTTAAATAAATAGCTTTTTATCTCTTTCACTTTCCTTTGAGGAAAATTTTTCCCGAACCTGGCGGGGGGAGGGGTGGTTGCAACCTGACTTCTATCAGAGGATATTCTCCTCCAAATTTGTCCAAACTAGGACAACCTGTTTGAACCCGAAGCTTTCACTCGGCATCTCTGTTACTTCTTTAGATTAGTCAAGAGACTGTGTCTTTGAATAGTGGTTTTCCTTTAATTTCCCTTTGTGTTATTTAACAAAAAAAGAGAGTTGTTGGTCATCATGGCTTTTGTTCAACACTGCTTTCAGGCCAAGAAATGGACCCTTGGGCAACAGAGTTTGGACAGTATGTGTGGGAGGAAGGCAGAGGTAAAGATGTCCTTTTGAAAATCAGAAAGTATATTAAATTAGTTGTTGCTTCACTTGAGTTTTATTTCCTTGCTCTGTGCTTTGGTTGCGAAGCCTGGAAGAGAAGAGAGCAAGGAAAAGTCAAGTATTTATGAACATTATTGCCTGTTAATAGTTCAGTTTAAATAATGTGTAGCAATGTCTGAAAAACTGAGAAACACGGAGGCTTAACGTGAGAAAAAAGCAACACAGCATCAGTGGTAGCAGCTTATGGCAAACTCTGAAATGTCTAATAAGCAGCTGTCAAATCAGAAAGTCAAAGCAAGCAATTGCCTGTGCACAATAATGATCTGTGAAGAGAAGAGAGTTAGTGTGGGTGTTTCAGAGATAACAAACAAACCAAAACAGAGGAAAAGAAAATATTCCCTTTGAAATAGAGGAAGATTAGCCATTTATATAGAGGAAGATGTATGAGAAACATCCTTTGCCTTCACCTCTCATCTGTCATACCCCTACCATAACCAAACTGGTGGCTGCTGGCAGTACAGGTCCTGCACAGAGGTGATTAGTTTTTTCAAAAGCTACTTCAGTTACGTAATTCATGTTTGCAGAAATGTCTTGCCCAACTTTTCTGAAGGCTGTGCAGCTAAGTCAACCAGAAAGCTGTGGCAAAGCTTCCTGAAATCAAATGGAGTTTTTCTGTTGCCTTTAGATTAACAATCTAGATAAGCCCCTGGGGAGGTAAATCTTTAAGAGGTTTGGCTGTAAAATAATTAGTTTGCCTAATTTGCCTAAATGTTTTTGTGGCTCAATTCAGTGCTATGGCTTCAGCTATGGAAAGCTTTGGCTTAGTCTGACCTTGGAGGTTTTCCTTGAGCCACACTCACAATACACAACTTGGTGACTGCTGTGCAGCCCACATGAAGAACTGTACTTTCATCTGTTGAAAACAATTTAGAAAAAAATAATGGAAAAGTTTGCTAATCACAGAGTGGCTGAGGTTGGGAGGGACCTCTGGAGGTCATTTGGTACAAGTTGCTCCTGCTCTAGCAGGGCCACCTAGACTCTGTTGCCAGGGACAATGCCCAGGTGGCTTTTAAATATCCCCAAGGAGGTAGACTCAACAACATCTCTAGGTTACCTGTGCCAGAGCCTGGTCACCTGCTTGGTATAAAAGTGTCACATCTTCTTTTCCATGGAGAAGGACTGCTGCAAGTGATTACATGTGGCACTGTAACGTTAAGAGGAATCCATGATAAAATGCCAGCTATTTAACAGCTGTTTTCTCTGTCACCTAAGACTGAGAAAAAGTCTTAGGTATTAGGATTGCTGAAAAAGAAGATCTGCTTTTGAAAGAGTGAGTACTGGAAAGCCCAGTTTGATTCTCATCAGTGACAGTAACTGAACAGGTGCTGCAGCTGCTGATGTGCCTTTATTGTGGAGTTTTTATCCTGTTGTGTTTTTTATCACGTTGTGGGTGAGCTGAATGACCAGTAAGTGTCCTCACATTTGAAAGCATTATTAAGAGTGAAAAAATGAATAGAGCACTTACTCCACCTGGAAGTTAGTATTTGTGTAAAAGCAAAGACATAAATCAAAACACTTATTTGTCAGCAAAATTACTTCCTGTTAAAACTGGTATATAGCTGACAGTAAAGACCAGCAACAAACATTATTTTTCCTCAACATGATACTTGGCTATCTTATTCTTGGGCTATTTGGAGATAAATGATACCCCAATCGTTTTTAAATATTATCAGAGCATAAAAGAATCAAGAATTTTAAGGCCAAAAATGAGAAACATTTTGATGGATTCAAATGTGTTAAACTGAAATGCCATCACAATGAAATAATAATAAAAAAAAGTCTATTGTTCTCATATTGTTGAATAGAAATTACTTTTTTGTAAGATTATTAGCAAAAGGCTAACTCTAATCTTGAAAGGTCTATTTGCAATAAATAGGCTACAGTAGTAGGTAGTAGCTCTTGATTTATTTTTTTCTTAACTATTTAATAAAGACCTTCGACTACTTGCAGCTTTCAGCAAGAGGCTGTTTTGAGTCAAGGAAACTATAATTACAAAAGAAGCCATTGAATCATCTTCATAAAAAAACAAGACTCTGGAAGGTACTGTGGTCATATTTTATGACCCTAATCTTTCAATTACATCTGCATGGATTGGGGTCTAGGACTACTAGATTAAATTCTTAATGTGTACAGTTCTATCTGCAGTCATTTTTATCTGCCAGAAAGCTGGTTTTCATTTAAAGAAGGATGATTGACAGCTAGATACATGTGAAGAAAGCTTTGTTTATAGGGAAGTACAATTTATGGTTCACCTCACATGCTAGAAGAGATACTGAATGAAATTCTGAGTATGCATAAAGTTGAGAGCCATGTAGGAACCACGTCAGTGTGTGGAATTTGAATAGCCTGTGATGGTTTGGTCCTTAAATACTCATTTTTGGGACAGGCTAGTGGCAGATGCTGAGTTACAGGAACCAAAAGCTAACCCCCCATTGTAGCTTGTCTTTATACTTAAATTGTGGAAAAAACCCCTTATGAATAATTACCTCCACACACTTTCAGTAGATCTTTATTATTTTTAGAACAGAGAAGTGAGGGCTTCCACACTGGATTCTCTCTGAAAAAGACTGTCCCTGACTCAAGTCAACAGCTGCCTTACTCCCCACACTGGTAACTGGGCACTGTCCAGGCTGACCACTCCTATTTATCTATCCATTTGTCCATGTCTTACAGTTTTCAGTGGTGTTTTCTCCTATTTGATGCTATTCATGAACTAGCAAGACTACGGTTCTGAGTTGACTTACAGCCAGACACAAGGGCTTTGCTGTGGCACAAGGATAGATGCGTGCTTACACCTCAGGGTTGACAGCTTCCAAATGGATGGGACCTGGTTTCAGCTGGGATAGAGTTCATTTTCTCCTCAGCAGCTGGTACAGAGCTGTGTTTTGGATCCAGTATAATGCTGACAACATATTGATGTTCTGGTTGTGGCTAAGTAGAGCTTATCTTAAGTCAAGGACTTTTCAGGGTCTCAGCTTCTGCCAGTGAAGAGGTGCACAAGAAGCTGGAGGGGAGCAAGGTGATCCGAACTGGCCAAGGGATATTCAATACCATAGATTTTCATGTTCAGTATATAAGGTGGAGGGAGTTGGCTGGGAGGGGCCAGTTGCTGCTGTGAGACAGGTTGGGCATTGCTCAGTGGTGGTGAGCAATGGTATTTTCTGATAATATTCTGGGGGGAATTCTTTCATCTCTCCTTTTATTTCCCCTCACCTGTGCTCACACACGTACTTTTCATTGAAAAGACATAATGTCCTGTTGTCTAGGTACCCCCTAGTTGTGAGTGCAGTAGCTCTTGGTGATGACCTTTCTCCTGCCATTTGCCACAGAGTAGAAATAGCAACAAAGCACGATGGCACAGAGACAGCAAGGACAGTGCTTTCACATGTGTCCCTCTCAGGAGCTCAGGCCCTTCCTTTCATATTCCTAAACAAAGATCTGAAGGAAATGGTGAATCTTGTTGATTGCTCCTTTATCCAGGGCTGGCCTGCCTCAGGCAATTCAAACCACTGCCACATGGCCTCAAACAGTATCCTTGAAATGTCTAGTTGCTTCCTGTAAATAAAGTGAGGACAAATCTTTCAGAAGTTTCTGTTAAAACATTTATATTTGTTCAGGGGAACTTTGTCTCAAAATGAAACCATAGTAATTATAATAGGTAATAACCATATTTTTCTATAAACATAAAAGAATGGACATTTTCTTTTATCTAATGATGTAGTTTGAGCCATTCCAGCAACTTTTTGATTTCATTGGCATTTAGTTTCCAAGAGAACATGGAAATGTTAAATATTTATACAGATAAGTTCACAGCTAATGTAGTTCTCATTCAAATGTTACATATTGTATGGTGTTGGAAAAGTATATACTCAAAACAACAAAGAACGGAAGAACAGAATACAGTTTGAAAATCATTCTTTCACATTTTTAATGTGATTCTTTCCTTAACCAACTGCAATGAACAACTTATTTTGTCTGTATGCTAACAAAACCAAGTCTGCTTTATTGCTGAATTTAGAGGTCAAGTTGCATTTCTTGCCTCTGAATCTTAAGCACATGCAATCCTGTCCATGTGTCTAAAAGTCGAAATGTGCTAAATTTCCAAGAAGACAAAAAAGAGCTTTCAGGATACTATTCATACAATGTCTGCTGACTGCCTGAAATATTTCTGAGCTAGAATCTTCTGGTAATGGCTCTGTAGTTTCATAGCTGTTGTTCAATTCTTTCAAGGTAACATGAAATGTAATAAATTATTGCTCTCCTCTTCACAAAAGAAAGAAAAAACACAACCAAAAGAAACCCCAAAACAAGGGGAAAAATGTAGTTTGTGTCAGACAGGAAAGGAATTTATTAACTTCTCCCAGTTTAAATTCCTGAGTCATTGAAGCTTCTGAATCAGAATACCTCATCACTTTTAAGAAATTTAAGAAGAGATCTTTTCCATGATAAAAATGTCTTGCTGGGGGAAAAGGTATCATTCTCTGTGCCTGTTGCCTCCCTGGGAGTAAGTAAGCGTTTAGCGTGAGTTATTACAAATCTGAATCAGAAAATGGTTCCCCAGCTGCAGTCTTAGGCAAGAGATCCTTCTTCTTAAAAGGAAATAATTTGGAATTCATGAACTACCTCAACCCTAGACTGGTCACAGAGCAACTCAAGCTTCTTTTTTCCTACTCTATCTAATTCTCACTGTGGTCAAAACTCCATGAGTTGATGCCTGTGTGTGTAGGCAGCTCTGAGGAGTTGGACCATACCGTACTGCTAGGTTAAGGACATATTGTGGTCCCAGGCTGTAGAAGACAGAAACGTTCTCTGCTTAAATACTAGCCTGGTTTCACTACAGGGAAAATGTGAGCTCAGGATGTCTGCTGTAGACATAATTTCACTGTGGTTGGTTTTGCGCATGCACTGTATGTCCCAGGTGTGACCCTTGTCAAGGTGCCAAGCGTGAATGGGCACTTTCTTTTTGACAGAGTTTCAGAATCTAATTTAAAACATTTATCAAATACACAGGCGTCTTGTAGCCAGTCTAAGAAGTCTGCTCGGTTTAATCATTTTGGGGCTGGATTCAAGAGTGGGGATTTCTTCTGATTCTTCAGGGCATGTTTCAGCTATTTTTAGCTTCAGTTTGCAGGCAGGAGTCTTATCACTGCTCTTAGCAGGCAACCCCGTGTGACAAGATGGAGAAAGAGGGAGATTTGTGACTTTTGGGAGGCAGGGGGGAAACTGGTTATAGGGAAGAGATCCGCAACACACAGACAGACTTACTCTAAAAAACGGATTCCCAAATTCTTGTTTGGACTGCTGATATTTAAGGTCACAGTGCATAGTCTGCAGCTTGACTGTTTTGCGGTAAAGATTGCTTTCAAACACTTAATTTGCAGTTAAAGACACATGGCAGGCCACAGGAGCGGTGAAGTCTGACAGGAGTCTTTTTTCAAAAGTAAAAAAGAACCAATGCACCATATAATTCACTGACATTAGTCCAGATAGAGTGCAAATATCTCTCCAGAGAAATACCTTAGTTTATAGCAGGATCTGATTTTGACTTCCACGGAATATAAACTGGTGTGGATTACATGTGTTTTGCACACCCAATAAATGTCAAGGCACTAGATATTATACTGCTTTGTAGCCACTTGTAGCCACTTATCAATTTATTAATTTTCAGACCACCCTGCACTGCATTTATGCCTGAGTTTTCTCATCTGTATGATGGGAACAAACCCTTACTAACCTGCTGTACCTCACAGTGTGTTTCAGTTCATTCATTAATGTTTGGAAAGACCACTGAGACCATTTAATAGGTGCATAACAGAAGGAAAAAGTCTTAATTATTGTTAGATGGCTACAGGTTTAATTATCTTCACTCTACTACCTGAGAGCTCTAGAGTTAAACTTTAGAGGCTCCAATAATTGTGGTGCAGTTATGCCATTTATGGCTCAGTATGGTATGATTTTTCATACAACGATCTTCACTGTCTTCACTTTCAGATTTAAATCTAGCTTTCTTTAATTTAAATTTTGCTGAAAAGAGCCATATTGCTACAAGCATAAATTATGGTAGATGAACATTAATGATGTCTGTTCACAGCTGTTCTTAGCTTAAGTAATTACCCCTCACTCCCCATGATCAATATTTTAAATGCCTGAACTATTCAATTAGGAGCACAAAGCACTTCCTTCTGTTATTACTATTAAAATCAAGCCTTAACTGACATACCTGTAACATTCATGTTATAGAAAAATATGTTCAAGGCTGTTGATTTATTAAGCAAAATTGGTTTGTGTTTGATGGGAGATCTGAATATGTGTAGCGTTGCAAACGCATTTAAAAACCTATTGAAATTAATGCTACATTAATTACTGATTCCATGAACACTCTAGCATATGCTGGTATTAATTGCATCCATTATCACAAAATAAACATCTCTTTATAAAAACAAATGATGCTTCATCTTAATATTCTTATTCTGATATCCTTCTTCACAGCTGTTGCTACTTCTGTTTTAGTGTTTTTGCTATAAAGAGCCACCTGTTAATTACAACAGATATTTTGGATATTTTTATCCTTTGCAGAAAAAAAAAAAAAAATCTAAAGCAAAAATATAATAGAAACTTAACCCTCTGAATTACTTACTAAAATTTTTTGCAAGAATTTGCCCCCTTAAATACATGGAAATTGTTTCTCCATTTATTTGTATCATAAATAAATAATAAAATACAGTTCACTGTTTTTAATATTTTTACTAAATTAATAACATTTGTGTTCAAGAAACTGTTCAGATATATACTAAGAGAAGCATTTGCTTAACATAAGATTTTTGTTTCTGTTCTGTGAACAAGAATACCCTTGATAGGAAGCCCCAAAAACTTGCTTCAAATGGGCTATATAAAAATCTGACAAAGTAATTTTGGATTAAGCTTTGCTTTCACCTAACGAACAATTGCTGCCTACCTGTAAATCAGCCATTTCTTAGCCAGACATTTCCATGGTGAAAACCTTCAATCAGAGAGAACAGCCTGGCTTTTAAAGTGCCAGTTTCCTTTGAAAAGTGTCTCATTATAAATCACACTATAAGGTTATATTGATTTTGTTTCAGATTTATTGTCTTTCAGTTTAGACTTTATCAATTACAAACAGAAAGTTTTTGCTCGGGAGGAGGGTGATTTTATAAAAATAATTTTCATCTTTGCAAACTGAACCTGGGTTGTGCAATTTTTATATTTTCTTCTGCCCTGTCTTTTATCTATTTGCATCAAACCTGGCTGTGAGTCCCTATATTGTTATTAACTCCTCTCGACAAATGTTTTAATTAATCATATCTGAGGGCAGGATTCCTGGCAATGAGAATGTAATTACCAATTACTGTAGTGCAGTAAGAGAGAGACAATCTCCTTGTCATTTGGCCATTACCTGGGGTGAGATTTCAGCATTAGTTGTAGTAAAGACCTTGGAATTAAGGAACAGAGAAATGTTACGTGTGATGTTTGATGTGCTTTAGTTTCAGCTGTTTCCCAGTGTGGCACCCGCAGGCCTGAGCTAAATGTCTGAACGGTGCAGTTTATGGGCTAAGTCAGGCCCTTCAGATGGGATTCCTAGAAGTTTACAATTTTGGGCGAGCCACCCGTGATATGTATTTTGAAACGTGAAGTACAAGCTTAGCTCTCTGATGAGACTACATGGCCTTTGTCTGAGATGGGGATACAAGCTCAAAAGGAGATCAAGACTTTCTTTCCTGGGTAGGACTGCAATTAGAGTCAGCCCTTGCCGGATTTTGGAAGCAGGATGACCTGCTGTGCCTGTACTATTTCCTTTGACATTGAATAAGGACAATGTATGTGTTTATTGCAGTAATCTTTATGTCTAGATCTTTATATTGGCAGGTTTTGGTCTTTTTTTGTTTATTTTGGGGATAGATTTTTTTACTCCAGAAATTAAGTACAATAAAATTGATTGGCAAAAAAGATCGTTAAAATTTATTGACATTCCTAAAAAAAGATTAAAATCACAGCTATTGTTACATAATCTAATTTTCTTACCACCCTCAATCACACACATCCCCATTTTGCACTAGTTCACTTTTCAGAAAAATGCTGCCATTTTCTTCTTTCCATTCTGCTTTGCCATTCTCTCTTTATATCTAAAGTATATTCCGCATACTCTCAAGATCTGTAACTGACGGTCACAAGCACCTATACTGCTGCTTTTTTTATCCAATAACATAGCAATTACAGCAGTCATTCATGTATTCAGTTTCAAAGCTTCATGTGAAAGGATGAAAATAATTTCTTATCTTCAGAAAAGTGTCGTAGACAGACATTTATGTACAGGGTGTAAATGTGCTTTTCATGTTAAAGAAGGGCCATTTAAAAGCTCTAAGGGCATGAAGTTAAAGACTTCTATGGAAAGTCACTGGACAGAGAAGAGTGGGAGTGGTTGACTCTAACCCTTGCTCCCAGGACAGCTTTATGCACCTTATGTTAAGCAATGATTGGTGCTATTACTGAAATAGGTATTGGTGCTATGATGAAGGCCAAGGACTTCTCTCTCTTGAACATCTGGACCCCTGTGAAAGGAATTGTGGCTTCTACTAAGCTATTTTTCTAGTCCAGCAAATCTTGCACTCCTTGTAAAGCACTGTGCCTTCATGGAAATATCTCAAGCATCCTTTGTCCCACATAAGCCTCTATCACTATGCATCAGGGTGTACTTTGTAAGAGGGGGAAGAGTTGAGTCTGAATCTCCTCACAAGAAGATACTCAGGTGCTGTGCTTTCATTTTGCTTTCCTGACTTTGTGCCAAGATAGTATTTTAATGAACTTCCTAAGCCATGTTGTTCAGGGAACATGGATATGTTTGGGATTTCATGGCAGATAAGGACTGAAAGGGGAAGGAAACCTGTTAGCAGAATCCAAAACCTTCCATCAAAAGCTTGTATTCCTAAGAATTTTGGCACGTAAGGTGTTAAGTGAGGGTCATGAAGCTTGCATATTTTAATGAGCTAGACATCTTTGTGATTTCAACTACTCATGTTCTTTCAGGGGTTTAGATCTTTTTAACAAAGATATCTCTTGCACTGTACACAAGAGAATCTGACTAGGAGAACACCATTTGGCAAAGTTACTTTTCAGGTTTGAAACGTGTCCGTTCTAATGAGAGTTTTTGACTAGTCAGTTTTTGTCTGTTGCCTGGGAGAATGGTTCTGATCTCTCCCTTTTGATCACAGATCCCTCATTTAATGCTATTTTTAATTTCCTTTAAAATAATACTAACCAAACCGTGGTGTTTACTGTAAAATATTTTTTTTCCATCATGAGTTAAGGTCTTTGAATTATGCTGTCTTTGTGGAGAGTCAAGCTAAAGGAGTAGAGCTTATTTGTAAGATAGATGATCATCTGATTGCAATTTCAACATCCTTGCCAGTAATTTGGAGAAAAAAATCTGTGTGTCATTGATATATTTTTCCTTTTAACTACTATTTTTACATATGAAAAATAGAACAAAACCTGGGATTGATTTGATGAGATTGTTGCTATCTATTAATACCTAAATATTATAAATGGAACAAAAATAATTTCTTAGGTTAGTTCAGTTAATCATCACTTGAAAAAAACCTTCTCTTGAAAAGATTTGCTAAGCTTTGTAGAAAAGTAATGAAAGTATCATTATTGGAAGCATTTAAGATTGAGCTAGACAAAAATTTCAAAATATATCCTGGGATAAATTATGAATTAGTAGGTAGATGTACTGGATGAAATAATGTGTCTTTTTCTTTCTCTGATGTGTGAGATTCTGTGATTCAAGTCTTTTCTGTACCAAGCTGACTAATTTAATCAGCAACTATTATTATTATGTGCTACTGCATGTATCAAACATAGCTTTTTAATGCAGGTCTAATAAGTCATACTGCTACGTTAATAAGTACAAATCAGTTGCTATGAGAACCACTAAGTGTACGTTCACAGTAGGAATAGACAGCAAAGCTAGATGTTAAGTAATTAAGTCAAAATTAGAGACCTCTAAAAGTGCAGATATTTTTGGTATCTATCAACATATTTTACTGTAATGGAAGAACATACAAATATAATCGGATATCAGTTACCTATGATAGTATGATGTTGCTTTCTAAAGATATGAATGTCTAACTTGATAAATCCAATTTGTTATATATAAATTAAGAGGGGAGTAGTCTCTTTTAGTGGAGCAAGATTTCATTTTTTGTAGAATGGCTGTTGAATTATTGTGCTTTTGTTTTTTTTTATCTGTTGCCATTTTATGTAGAATATTGTATTTAAACATGGTATTTCTTGAATTGCTGTCCTAATTTGGGTCCTGAAATCACCTGTGCTTACCAGCGTTACCATTAGGAAGTCAGTGCTTAACCTGAAAGGTTATTTGACAGACCGGAGATCCTGTTACATACTATTCTGTTCAGGGTTGGAAAGTGAAAGCAACTGGGGGCAGAAAACATTACTCAGGACAGCAGAGAGGACTAGTAACAGCCTTCGAAATAGAATAGAATCTGATCTTCCCACTAGCCATTCAGTGTCCAAAATTGTGTTCATTTTTTTTTTTTTAGCACAGATATATATTTAAAACTATTGCTTTGAGTCAGCTCCTGAGAACGTGGATGGTGTTTTGGTATTTCCTTTTAGGAATTCTTACATTTCTTTTGCCATATTTCTGCTGCAGTCATGTTTAGTACTGCCTTTGTGTTTGGCTAACAACTCAAAATCATTCAATCCTAACTCTACAAACAGGTGAAAAAAAGAATTTTGCTTTCAGATTTGTTTTTCCTTTGCTTTTCATAGATAAACCCTTATTCCTGGGCAGGAGAATATATTAACTCTTATTTCACTCTCCTGTAATAGCCAACTTTTCCTTGGCATGAGCAATTATTTTTCATTATATTGACTTTAAAGACACTTTCAATTATGCTTCAACATTATGTTACATATCCACAACTTGGAACACTTCAGAAAGAATAGCCTGACATCACATTTTTAAAATTTATATCCCTCTAAGCTGATTACAAGCCAAAGTTTATATAATCAACATTTAATTGAACATATAAGTAACAGTAATATATACACATATGTCTTCTGTCAGGGCTTGGATTTCCTGCAATGCAGCCGTTTAAAGATGAGGTGGTGATACGGGGGAATGCAAATACTACAGTTTTTAGAATAAAATAAAGGGCCATTAGCAGCATTTATTTTGCCATTATTCCCATTCATTAATGGAGAGAGGGAGCAGGGGCAGAAAGATGGTTCCCTGATGTCAGCCAATGAGTCAGATGTGAGTTTGTTCACTGGAGGCTGTGCACTCTCCAGTGGATCCCGATACTTTACTGAGCTCATTCTGAGTGACAGCGTGCAAGCACTGCGTGCTGGGATGTGACTGTACCTACTAACTACTAGAAGGCATCTTCAACATCCAGAATGTATTGTGGAATGATTAATAAACATGCAACATTTATTATTGATTTGTCTATTACATCTTAAAAGACACCTTCGTGACACTTGCTTGAACTTCAGTTAACTCACAATATATATATTTCTGAGATTTAAGCACAATTTAGTGTATTATTGAAGATACTATTTAAACAAAGAGCATTAAATGGATTCATTTTTGCATTTTCTCTTGTTTTCACAGGTACAAGGGGTGATCTCACTCTGTCTGCTACTCTAAAAGTGCCCCTTGTTCACCTTCTGTCAGTTTCATCTTAGTACGTGTTAGCATTTAAAATGTATTTGCTAATGTGTACTTGATTCAGTCATTTAAAGCTTTCACCAAGGTTTTTGAAGTTGACATACTTAGTGTTTGTTTATTCAAGGAAAAGTGAAGTCTGTGGAAGGAGGTAACGTCTATTATACATACAGGTGCAGTTGTAAAAAGAGCACTTCTTCCACTCTAGAACAAAAGCAGCAACACTTAAGATAGTATGAATTCAAAAGCAGAAGAGTGCTTTCAGCATGTGTGGGCCTGTGATAAACTTCTTACTCAGGCTACTAGATAGAGTATCCGGGAACTTAATATATTTTTAAAAAACAGTGCAATAGTTAAGTATGAGAAGCAGAAGAAAAAGCAACGTAAAGCAAACATCCAGAACACAACAGGATAGAGTGGAAGCTTAATCTACCCTTATTTGAGCTGTAAGCCCACCTGTGCCTCGTTATTCCTGCCAGCTGCAGTAAAAAGGAGGTGTAGATAAATTGGTGGTGGAGAGGTTGTTTTGGTGTTTAATAGGTGTTTCCTATCTGAGCAGGCTGCAGAATAGCTACCTAGAGAAAGGCTGGTGATGGGCCTGCTGGTATACCAATAATAATAGCATGTTTTTTTCTTAAAACAGGGCTCTAGTACTGGAGCCTAGAGAGGTTGTTAGGATGAGTTCCCTGTTAGTAGTCTCAGATGCTGGTGTTTGATGGCCTGGAGAAATCAGCAGGCGCTGCTCCAAGAGGTGGACACACTAGAAGACCTTGCTGAGAAGAGATGTCATCAAAAAAGGAGCAGGTACAGGTAGGGGGTCTGGGATGGGAAGGAAAAGACACAATAGAAAAGAGCTCTAGCTGGGAGTTGGAATGTTAGTCTTTTCCAGGACACTGAGTAGGTCACAGGAGTAGCTACCTCAGGTGCTACTAAAGAGCATATGGTTAGCATCTTTGTGGTGTGTTCTGAGAGTGTCGTACTTCCTGTGCTGGTGAAAATTAAATATAGAGATGTAGCTTCTTTGTGTGAATTGTTACAGTTTCTACAGATAAAAGCAATATTTTCCTATTGGAGCAAATAAACTGTTTCAATAAAATGTAAAAGTTATTTTCATGTGCCTGGTATTAAAATCAGTTTATCATACCCTGGAGTAAAAGAATGACTATGGTATAAAAGGTCCTGTTGCCAGAATCCTATCAGATGCTTTTTGAAGAGAAAAATTTTAACACGGCTACTAATATGGAATGTATATTAGAATCTTAAAGAGAATCTAAGGGAACACTGCAGTGCTTTTGATGGCTGTACTGCTGGCAGTGACATATTTCCGTTTTCCAGCACTGTCAATACTGTTGCCTTTGCCTTGTTACGTTTTCAGAGTCTTGATTCTGTTTAGATCCAGGGTGTCTTTCTCCATAATATGCTGTGCTCTGCAGAGGTTTGAGGTAGCTACAAGGAATTTTATAACCATGTTTAAGTTAGGTGAAACTTTATGCCGTGTGTATGTACATAAAAAAATAAGCATGCGTGTCTATAAATATCCTCCCCCCTTTCCCACTTTGAATCCCAACCTAGCTCTGAAATGCCATGCTGGCCTTCTTTTCTCCACTGCAGAACTATTTTCATCTCTTTCAAGACTCTCGAACCTCAAAGCTGTCAATTCCTAACTTTTGAAGATCCCAGGTGTGGTGGTTTTTTTTTTTTTTTTTTTTTCTATTTTGCCCATATCCTTGGTGGGACCTCTTACCTTCTCTTCCAGGACAGTAATCAGAACTGTATTACTGTTCCACCTGAAATGCAAAGACATGGAGTTCTACAAAAGAAAATTTTTATTTCTTTCTTTTAAATGTTTTTGCTTCATAGCAGTCATTGAAGACTTGTCAGGTTACTATAGTGAAATGTAGCATTGACTTTATAACTATAAGATGATGGCAAATATTATTCTATCCATTACTTATCCTCTTTCAAATCTTAAAATAGTCAAAAGCCACATTTTTATTATTACAATTTAAAGAAGAGGTGGAGGGCAGTCATCTTCTTGTTGATAGGTCCAAACCATAATATTACCACCTGCAAGCTCTCAGTCCTAAGACCTGAGTATTTAGAGGTTTTATTAGTCCATCCTTATCTTTACTTGGTGGCTTAAGTGATAAAGTTTTATTGGACTCTTGTCATGCCATTCATTATGAATTCACTGTGACTTATTCCAGTGCTGCATATTTATTTTAATTGAATTGTTTAATATAAGCTGATGGAAGATGTAGACTCGGGAATATTTCATTAATATTTTATCTTTGAAGAAGTTATTTCAGAACTCAGTGTGACAGTGAAAATAATTGTTAGTGTTTCTAAAAAAACTCTAGATACTGTAGATATTTGGTCAAAAGGAGACATAAGCTCTGGCTCAATGTGATGGGGAAAAGGAACATTTTACTTTTAAATGAGATAAATTGGTAATTGTAAGTGGATATGGTTTGAGAAGCAGTGTACCCACAGCTACAGTGCTAAAATTCTTCAAGTTTTGTAGTATGTCCTACACAGAAAGAGTAAATGTTTATAAGAAATGATACCATCTTTCAAAGCATCTTTTGAAACTAATGCGCAGATTCACACTGGCTCACCGTATTGCCCTCATGTAGGAAGCCAACATATCCTGCATTTGTAATCCATGCCATCTGGAAAAACTGGGCTGGGTTTATTTGCCAGAAGTACAAGTAAAGGGCTGTGGGCTAAGCAAGGGGGTGCTGTGGTGTGTGTTTGAACAGTCTTGGAGCACGGCAGCTGCCACGGATGAGCCCCTGCTTTGGTACTCCTGCCCTTAGCCACTGCTGGCCTTTCCAGGCAACACATGCAGCCTCAGACAGCTCTGGAACCTCATCCTGACTGGATTTTTAAGACGGTATGATTTTCTAGCATCAGCTGTTACTCATATGGTCCATAATAAATGAAATATCTTTATATATAAGTATTCATACTTTCTGAAGTTAAAGTGTGGTAGAGGAGAGACACAATCCAGCCCTTTGTGTGGTACTTTTCTGAAACCAATTTGTGGTGCAGTTCTAAAGAGTCATTCTTCTGCATCTGGCACTGTGGAATAAGTCACAGGTATTGACCATTTTGGTGTGTTTTTTCTCTAAGTTGGTAGAAACTTCTGAGAAGTAGAGGTCATTGTAGGATCAGTTTGCACTGTTCACTTAGAAAACCATGCAACCCCCTTAAATCACTGAAATCCCAGGCTTCTCTGGTTAATTTATTCTGCTTCTTCACCAACAGCTAAAGAGATGTTTCAGTTCATCCTGATCCTGAGGTTATCCAAGCTACATTTAAATGATCTAATTCAGCTGTAGGAAGAAGGGTAATTTAATGGATGGTGAACTGTGAACTCCATGCTTCTGTAATTAGACTGCTACCAGTAACTGAGTTAGCTCAAGAAGTCATACAAAACATGGAAGTCTGCATGCTAGTGTATATAATGAGTGCCTCAAAGAGCACAGAGATGATTTCAGTAAAGCTGATTTTTCCCCAGTGCTCTATGATGAACAACTAGATAGCCTTTTTGAATTCCTTCATTCTTTGCTGCTTTTTCAGTTCAATTTTCTATGGATATGTGACTAATCAATCAGACTTTCTGTGTATGTGAATTTGGACAGGCAAATCTGTTCCTCTTAAGTTGTCAGTTTTAAAATTTCTAAAATTACTGACTTTACTGAATAACTTCAGCAGAAGTTGGCAGAAGTACATGTCTCCTAAAAAACCCTCCAAATTTATGTGTGCATAAAAAGCTTGTGAAAATAGGCAGTCAGGTAAAAAAGGAAAATTCTAAAAGTGTGCCAGTGGTGAAGTAGATATTGTAAAATGTCAAACAATCTATCCATGCAGATTCCTTTTATGCCCTGTGCTGGGAACAGATGCAGTTGGAAATTTTGTTTTCTTAAATGCCAAAATCTATGAATGGCAAGACTTTTGGAAATCACACATAGTTAATTTTGTTGTGTATTGAAAAATGTGGGACGTTTGTAATGCCTTTGAAATCTGTGGCACTTAAAATATCTTATTGGTATATTTAGACTTCTATAGTAATTTTTATTTCAGCATTTAAAAGCAAAATTTCACTGAACACTAAATGCATTAGTTTCAAGTTTTAAACTTTGATAATTATATTTATATACAAAGGTTAGAACATCTTACTCTTCATCAATATCTGGATAATGGCCTGGTCAAAGAGAGAAACTGGTGCTGATATATGGTGGTAGATAAGGCTACAGTTAAGTTTATGGTTGTATGACCTGGTATTTAGAAATATCTGGAATAATTATGTAAGGATACAGACATTTTGAAAATGTCTATAAGCTCTCCTTTTAAAGATGAGTGATGGTGTAGTTGTGCTTTAGGGAAATAATATTATGTTGTTACAACAAAAGACTGGAAGTATTTCTATAAATTATTTTAAGGCTCATTGCATACAATCTGTGCATTGGTATGAGGTCAAGCTCTAGTGAATATAAGCATTTGAAAAAACATAACTGCCAAGGAAGGAGAAATATAACTCTGAAAATATAAAACTGTGGCTGAAATTCCAGAAGGAAGAATGCAGATGCACTATTACGAAGACATGAGTTGTAGCAGACAATGGCATGTCTCTCAAAAGAAATGTAGCAAGTGGCTCAGTTTCCATCTGTGTTGCCTGAAGTGCTTATTAACACAATGCAGGGACCAAATTGGACCTATTCTGTGTTAGGCATTGACATGGCTCTTTATGGAAATAGCATCAAATAAAGTCTATGACAACACTTCAAATTATATTTGCCTAATTTGTATATATAATGAAGTAGATCTTCAGACATGCTAAGGAAAAACAAAAAAAGCCTGAAACCCAAAACAGGTGAGCTATTGCCTCTCTGAGTGTGATAAGCAGGTTTGGAGTGGGAAAGGACTTGGCATCTCTAAATTCTGAAATAAATAAATGATTACTTGAGATATTCTACTAAAGAAAGAGAAAATTTCTGTTCTTTTTAGAGACAAACAAATATATACCTCTGGCTATGACTGAAGATAATTTCCTAAGTTTGGCTTTTGTTAGCTTAGCTTAGATGTAGGGTATCATTTTGCTTTGCTTAATGTTCCATAGAAAGGTGAAATCTCTCAGCTGTTCCTGTCTGTCCATAGAGCTAAACAGTCCAGATAGTCTTATGATAAGGTGGCATGGAAACTGGCACAGCCCCTGGAACGACAGCTGAAAGAATGTCTTTAAACAGTAAAGCCTTGTTTTAGTACTAAACTTGAGTTTTTTTTAGATTTGCAGTTATAAGGTCAGTAATAGCACACCTAAGGTCTTCCAGCCATATCCCCCATCAGTGCTACAGTCAGTAATCTATTTAGTAATCCATCCCTCCTTAATATTGACCAAAATTATTAATAATTTAAGAGTAATTGAAAGCTGCACTTCTTGACTCCTAGTATTTGAGATTTTCTGCTACTTGAAATACCTAAAGACTTTTAAAAATATTTGAGTCTTACTCAAAAAGTAAAACCAAATATTTGAATCCTCTGATTGATGAGAGTATTGCAGATATGTAGGAAACTTAGGGACAGTAGCTGAAATTTTTGATTGGTATGATTCAATGTAAAAACTCCTTTTAAATCAGGCTGTGAAATTTTTTACATGCTAAACTAATTTTAGACAACATCTCTACTAAAATAAAAACAGTCAAACCAAATCAACCTATTAACTCTACTGTCAAACCCAAAAATTTAAATAAATTTACTAAAAAAGTAGTAGCAGAACTGGTAAGGAGGCATGCCTTGGAGTGCATGTTTGTGTATACATATGGACATTTAATCTGAAATAATATGAAAGCAATATTCTTCCTCTGAAATCACCTTTCTGTGCATCTAGGGAGCTTCATACAACTTCCATAGATTCAGGTGTTTTAAAACAAATCCTTTTCTTCTATCCTCTCAGTGCTTTAGCTTTTATTGCATTTCAGGTCTAGTATTACAGTAGAACATCTTCCATCATTGCCTATGCCACATTTAATGCGAGCTTCCCCAGAAAGTGAAATATTACTTTTTCTTGACAACTTTTTGATGTATCTAGATGAAGAAAAATTTATTATGTTTGCCTGCAAAACCAAGTTTCATAGTGCCTTCTGATGAAATAAGTTTATCATCCTAGAACAGGTTTTGTTGGTCTGCCCTGTATGATACAGATATATGTCCCACTGCTGCAAGGTTCAGAAAATCAACATGGGAAAAAAGTTCCTATTTGTACTTTCCTGACCTCCTCATGATATCTATTTTGTTTAGTTTGTCACATTTTGAGACTTTTAGGTAGCCAGAATTTTCCTTTCTTTTCTAAATGTGGCATGAAGGTATCTGCAAATGCCATGTGAGGTAGGCAGGCAAAAGACACAATGATTACAACAACAAAAGTTTGATTTAGGGTAGCAAGGATCAAATTCACTGGGGGAAGAGTATGAGTAAGGAAAAAAGATGTAGCTAAATTATATCTGCAGTACCTGTCAGAGGCAGTCATGTCTCAGAACTTGCTCATAACTGGGATCTATTAGAACAATAATTCTGCAAGAGGAAGGCAGTGCTAAACACTGGCCCAGAGGACAGTGCTGCGGTGTACCTATATGAAGTTATAGATGGCAGCTTAGTAAAGTTATCTCCCTGCCCTAAAACGTTGGTTTCTGTAAATGGCCAGGTCTAATTGCATTTCAAATTAAAAATCTGCATCTTCACTGGACTTGAACCTCTCTAGGAACCAGAAAAATGTGGACAAAAATAAAAGCTTGGCTGCTTGCTTACTTTCTTTATCGTGCTTTTCTCTTCTTTATGTCCCAATATAGTATGCAATGTCTTACCTGAATTATGGTGATCGACTTCCATCTGAACTCATGCAGATGGACCATCCTGCCAATCCTGGAATGTTTGAATTTATGAAATTGCAGATGATGATTTTCCATAATAAGTGTTGCATCTTGACATAACAGAATAAATCTCTCTGTTTCTTAACTCAAAGTGTTATGCAAAGTCTGAGACTTTCCTTTTGATGTATCAAAGAATTGATCACAGTCTTAGAATCTCTTGGTAGTTTTGGAGCAAATGGATGTCATTTGCTCTGGACTGGATGTTAAATGCCTGTGTCTTCATGCCCTGGAAGGAACAGTTGCAGCAAAACAGAAAGCGGTCATGACTGAAAATAGCAATGGCAATTGGTAAATGTTCACTTTACTAAATGTCCAAAAATCCATAGCAGAATGTGAGTCTCAATGATTAGAAAGTGACTCTGCAGGGATGCAAATGCTCTTATGAATAATAAGAGTATGTGAAAAATAGATGAAAAAGGACTTTAATAATGTAAATCAAAAACTGGAAATTGCACGCAACTGATAAGGAAAGGACAGAAGGTGACATTTATAGTCAGCAGAAATAAGAAAAATAAGAGGATTAAATATATGAAGAACGAAATAAATCCTGACAATTTTATCAGTATGTTTCTGGATGGCAGTAGTGGAATTGATCATGTGAATGCAGGAATGACAGGGATGTTCAATAAATATTGAACATTGAAATACATTGAATGAGTATTTTGAGAAGAGGGTGAAGGAACTCGATGATGTAATATGCTTTGCTTTCCTGTAGTAATTAAGGAGATTAAGTAACAGCTACTAAACTAGAAATCCTTAAATCAGCAGGTCCCAATAACTTCGTTATTACAACCTGGCAGAACTGCTCTCTGGCAGTTTGACAATTAAGCCTTTTTTTCCAGTCACTTGATACTTTTTCTTCTTTTCATGCACTATTGCAGATACTGAATAAGCTCTCAGCAGTTCTCTAGACATTGTACATAACCCGCTTAAATGTCCCATTAGTGGTACAACAGCATTACTTCATATATTGTTTAGCACGTCTCATACGGAGCTGTAAAATTCACATTTCTCCTCATCTATCAGATTTTCTTTGAGCTACAAAATTGCATGACAGTAGTCTTTGCACTTGGTGTAGAAAAATGTGCAAATGTATTTTCTTTTTCTATTCACCATGCTTAATTGTACTATGGTTTTTGCTGAGACCTTTACTAAGAATAATGGTATCTGCCTTTATCTCAAAGAGATTAAGTAGTTATCCTGTCCATCCGGTTTTATGATCTACCAATGCTCCCAGTAAGCTGAGAGTTTGTAGTAATTGTGCTGACCCTATTCATGCTCCAAGGTAAAAGGCAAGATCTTGTTGGTAAGAGAATAGAGTTTTGTGTATCAGTATCATTGCTGCTATGATTTTTATCCTTCATGCTCTCTACACACAATTTTGAGCACTGTTATTTTTTTCTCCCTAGCATGTTGCATGTTATGATAATATTAAAACATCTAGAATCATATTTGAAATTACTATACTGCCTGTTTGGGGCTCTCGCTGGCAGGTACCAACCACTGAAAACCTCTTTAGATAAGATTTCTTCAAAACTGTCTGTTAAACAAAGCATAGCATATCATATTGACCTGTCAAAATCAGAAGGAAGAATGCTTGGTTGCTAAATCCTGGAAAATGTTACAAAACCTTAAAGAAATGACATTTGGTGTTTACCAATATTAGAAACTATTCTTAACACAAGCTTGCATTGGGTATTGTAAATATCTGGCAAGAAAGTTTTTACAAAGTTTATAGAAACAGGTGAGTAGAAGTGGAAATAAAAATCAAAATAATACCTCAAACCAAATATGGCCAAGATCAGAAGCTCTAAGGAGATCATAGCAAAATTATTTGTGTAGGTCTTGTGCAATTGTATTTCTGCATGCTGGATTCACTGAAAACTGGATTCAGCTGCTTCTGCTTTTGCTCTTAGAAATATTTCACAGGGAAAGTGTTTTTCTTCCTTACTTCTTTCTCCATCTCTAGCCCTCCCTCCCTCATCCCCTGCTGCCCCATTTTCTTAATCGTTAATTCCTCCAAAAGGAAGTTTTAGTCTTATTTCTACCAGACCTCTGACTGCTTGCTACTTTTTAAATATCCGTGGAACTTCTATATGATCTCTCTCCTGCTGGGTTGATAAATCAGAATCAGATGATGACTTCTGTATTACTAGAGCCCAAACTCTAGACTTGCTTGTAGGCACTGAGAGGCACAGTGCTTTTTGGGCCAGGTTGAAAAATATGAAATCATAGTCACATATATGAAATTTCTACTGCACATTATTGATTGCTGCTGAGTTTAGATCTCAAGGTACTTGGTTTAGAGGAGGGAAGGAAGGTAAATTATTCACGAGGTCTATCTTACATCACTTTAGACAGCCCTTACTTACTGCGCTTCTCTAGCATTCAATGTCTTGAAAGGTATAAAATTTTTTGATAGTGTTTAATCACTGGATTCTTCTCTCACCCATTCATTTACTCTGGTTTATGGAAGATGATGCTGTGACTGAATTAATAAAGAGAAAATCAATAGCAAATTATAAAGGTGTAAAACTGAAGTACCAGAGCTAGAACTCGGAAAAACTCATTTGGGAAATGTAGAGGGTAGGTAAGTCAGGTACATACTAAAACAATATAGTTCCATAATTTTAAGAAAGTCTTTTAAAAAAGTAGTAATTTTGATTCAAAGAGAAATTAACTCTGGTCAGTGTTTGAGTGGAGGTCAGGCTAGAGGATATTTATGTTTAGCCTCATCTGCGAAGATACTTCGTGATTTCCTTTATATTACGAATGATGCTACTTACTGCACTGTTTACCTGAGCAGTTTCCACTCGCAAAAAGCACAAGTGTCTTTCTTGTTTTCTGCATCCCACAAAAACCTAATAAGGCTCAAAAAGTCCAAATGCAGGATGCTGCACCTGGGTCAGGGCAATCCCAGGCATGAGCACAGGCTGGGAGAAGAACTCACTGAGAGCAGCCCTGAGGAGAAGGACTTGGGGGTTCTGGTGAATGAAAAGCTGGACATGATCTGGCAATGCATGCTCACAGCCCAAAGCACTGCCTCTGTGCTGGGCTGCTTCTGAAGAAGCGTGGCTGGTGGGTTGAGGGAAGTGATCCGGCCCATTACTTTCTCTCTCGTAAATTCTGTGTCCACATCTGGGATCCTCAGAACAAGAAAAACGTGTAGCTCTTGGAATGGGTCCAGAGGAAGGCTGTGGATATGTGCCCTCAAAGGAGCTCAGGCTGAGAGAGCTGGGGTTGTTTAGCCTGGAGAAGAGAAGGCTGACGGCCCTGGACTTTAGAGCTACCTTCCAGTATCTACCAGAGATTTACAGAAAAGAGGGAGAGCAACTTTTTACGTGGGCATGTAATGATAGGACTAGGGGGAATGGTTTTAAACTAAAAGAGGAGGTATTTAGATGAGATACCAGGACGAAATTTTTCAATGTGAGGGTAGTGAGGAACCAGTACAGGTTGCCCAGAGATGCCCCATGTGGATGGAGATGTTCAAGGCCAGGTGGGATGGGACTTTAAGCAACCTGATCTAGTGGCATCTCTGCCCATGGCAGGGGAATTAGAACTAGATGATCTTTAAGGTCCCTTCCAACCCAAGCCTTTCTATGATGCTACGATCCCCTAATTTTTAAAAATTATTTTTATTTGCCTCACCTAAGTATTATTGTGTAAGTATTGCCTCCAAATGATGTATGCATTTTCCTTTACTCTGGCTACTTGTGGATAATGGAACTTCAGTCAGACATACTCAAATAAAAGTAATATCTTGTTTTGTGTCTAACGTTTGACCTGTTTGAGCCCTCTTTGTGTAGAATATTTTTCCCTCTCCCTATCACGTTTTTTCTTTCAGTCACATAAAAATGTTTCTCAAAATAGTCCTTACTGTCTCCTGGAAACTAGGCTCGGATTCTTGGTGGTATGCAGAGGAAGAGATTTGCATTGGTCCTTTTTTAAATAGTATCACTACAACGAGATCAGGAATTCTGCAAGTGTTTGGCAGTAGAATGAGAAAATACCCAGGTAAATATATCCAGTGTTTGTTAATGCAAAACCTCACCCATATTTATTCACCTAGTGAGTCCTTCTTCTGTTATAGAATGAATAGAGAAGGATTTTTGGCTTTTGTTTGCACTGCAGATCTGTTGTGCAAATGAGATCTGTCATGCGCTCTGTATTAGTTCTGTGTTCATGATACCCACACTTGCAGAAAGCTTATTACCAGGGAAGGCAAAAGAAACGATCACTAGAATATCAACAATGCTTTAAATTGAAAGTGTGGAGTGAGGTGTACAAGAATGAAGTTTTATCCATGTTGTAAACTTTATTTTAAATATATGGTGTCTTCCAAGGATAATACAGAAACCATTTTTGTCCTTAAATTCTAGGGCTGATGTTAAAGAGATCTAATATGTCATTGTCCACTTGATGTGAAGCAGTATCACAGCTGTTTGAAAGATGGATTCAGTAGCATAATTTAGATTTAGACAGCTCTAGGTTAGAATATTTTACATTTCTTCACTGGTGAGGTCTTGAATAGAATTTGGTTTCTTTTATCGGGCATATTATCTGGTAATATTTAGTATAAGTGTGTTAAGTGTAGCTGACACTTGCTGCATATTTGTTCTCATATTTTTGCTGGTTTAGAGTGAAGGAATGGCCCACAGGTCTTATTGCCATCTGTGGTGCTAGGGATGGGTTTCAGATCTCTTATGTTCGGGATTTCCACATACCCTGCTTTGTAGACATGTAGACATAAATCTGTAGTATGTTGTGGTTTTCCAAACAGAAGGGGGTGAAGGCATAAACAAATGGTGACCTGTCTTTTTCTATGAGCATGGGATTGAAGTGGTGAAAACTATTGCTACCAGACTTCAGAGCAGGAGAGCTTATGTTAGCAGGGATTGAAAGTGACTAATTATAGACATATGGTTTTAACCAAAGGAGATTGAGCTGTGAGTGCCCTCCCAAAGGCTTTCTTCTGCTCACTAAGGTTGTCTGTCTTTTGCTTGGTTTCATCTATTCATTTATTAATTCATTCCATCGAGGCACTGCTAACTGTGTGGGTTGTTGAACCTGTGTTGGTGAATACATGGAGCTGTGCATCATCACTTGCACTTGAACCTTCAATGTCTAACAGATTCACTCTATTTAACTTAAATTGCCTGGTCAGAGAGTGAGTTCAAGGTTTAGTGTGCTCCCTCATCTATCTTTTCGTGTCCATATTGCTCTTAATAGTCTGCCTGTAATTTATCTGCTGCCATCCACAGTGAACTTGGAACACCTACACATCCTTTTTGTTCTCGCAGTGGATTACGTTGAGCTATTTGTAGTAGAGGCTCACGCAGTAAGGGATGATTCTGTGGGGCAGATGGACTACAAATAAACAACTGCACACCTGGGCACACACTAATCTCTCTTCTGAGGTCATCTCAAGATGGTGCTTGAATGCAGGATCCCATCTGTAAACTGTGCATATGAACCAAATTTAACTTTGGTTGCAAAGGCTAAAACTGATCTTCATCCTGTTTGAGAGGGACTGTAACAAAAAAAATCCATTTGGACCGTCATTAGAGAGGGGATTAGGGTATGAAGACATACTCTTGGACGCAGAGAAACTAACTCTGAAAGGTTAAATGTTTTACATGGACTTTGTCAGGCTGTGTGGGTGTGTCATCAGATCCACATTTAGTTGCAGGACTCTAGTGCAATATGGCCAGTTCTTTCAGCTGGATCTCAACTTTGTGGCATAGAAATGAGGACGTTGCTCCCCTCTTTCCCTGTTTATTTCTGCTTTACTCTCACTGCTGTGTTGCCTGCAGTATGACCTGCTTCTCAACAATGAATCTGACTGTGACACCAGGTTGATTCATGTTATTAGAGGGTTACAGTTTTGGAGCAGGCATATGTCTGGAACAGCATTTGAAAGTACTGTCCAAAAGTACACTTGCAATTTTTTGCCATTTTATAGCTTTGGCTGCTCATGTGCACATAGACAACCAGAAAGATTAATGCTATTGGGTTAACCTGGTAGGATTATTTATTCTTTTTTTTTTTTTTTTTTAAGAAATAATTATATGAGAGGAAAGAAAATGTATGGAAAATTGGTTAAAAAAAATAAGTAAGTTGTCTTTTTGAATAACCTGAATAGGAGGTGCTATATTATTATTGAAGTTCATCATAAAGGACACTGCAGTCAAATACTTGGTAGGTATTTTTCTGAAGTGGATAATCCGAGCTTTATTCGAGTAAAGCTTATACAAACCCTATGTGAATAGAACCCAACATACACATATTAAGTTGGTCCCAACAGAGTGTAAATGGTTGGGGGCAATATTATGGCATTGAGATTTCAACTTCTGAAAAGTCTGTGCTGAAGCAGGCTTCTGGCAGGACCTGTGGACCCATGGAGAAGGAAGCCCACACTGGAGCAGGTTTTCTGGCAGGACTTGTGACCTCATGGGGGCCCACACTGGAGTCCCTGTTCCTCAAGGACTGCATCCTGTGGAAGGGAAACATGCTGGGGCAGTTCCTGAAGGGCAGCCCATGGGTAGGAGCCACACTGGTGAAATTAATGGAGGACTGTTGCCTGTGGGAGGGACCCATGCTTGAGCAGGGGAAAGGCTCCTCCCCCTGATGAAGAAGCAGTGGCAGAGACAATGTGTGAGGAACTGACTGTAAGTCCCATTTGCTGTCCCCTTGCTGCTTGGCGGGAGGAGGTAGAGAATTGGGAATAAAGCCTGGGAAGAAAAGAAGAAGGGCTAAAAGCTACTTTAAGATTTGAGTTTTATTTCTCATTATCCTACCCTGATTTGACTGGTAATAAATTATACTAATTTCCCCAAGTTGAGTCTGTTTTGCCTCTGCCACTAATTGGTGAGTGATCTCTCACTGACACACGTGTGGGTCCCTATCTTGACCCAGGAGTCATTTGTTATGTTTTCTCTCCCCCGACCAGTGAGGACGGGAGAGATACAAAGGCTGTGGTGTGTATCTGTTGTCCAGCCAGGGTCAACCACAACCACTCCGTGAGCTGATTTCTGTGCTAGGGTGTACTCTCATCATTTGGTAATGTCAAATGACAAAGAAGATCTGGAGAGTCAAGCAGATAATGCTGCAGACCTGATGTCTCAATGATGTGGTTTTATGCTGGATATTCCTGTCTGGGTGCAGTGCAGTGAAAAACCTTTAGCAGTTGGAGTGCATTAGGGATGCTGCAGGAAACTGGTTTTTGGGTTTACTTTCACCTCAAACAAGTGTATGTAGTTTGAATGTCAAGCCTGCTTCATGATGTAAACAAAGACACTAACTATAGGAGGTTAACTTCAAAAAGATAACTATGGATTTGAACCAAAAAGCTAATGCTTGTACACCCCGGGACTGCCTAATCTACATTCCAGAAGGAATTGTCCAAAGGAATACTCTTTTCCTAACAAAATTCTTTAGCAGCTGAAGCACTTTAATTTTAGTTCTCAAATTAAAGCAAAATTTCCCAAAGTGAAGGGAAAGCATGGGAAATACTGAGTCCAGACAATTTTGAGAAGTTACAAACAACTGCAAAAAAGGGCTGAAAATTGAGAGAATTAGACATACCTCTCGGTTTTGCTAACAGTGCCCACGTATCATGATATCTACTGTAATATTAAAAATACTTGTGGGTGTCTGGCACAGTGGTTGAGTTGCTTTATCTGTTAAGGTCCTATTAAATGTGAGGAATTTTGTAAAATCCTGATTTAGATTGTAAAGCCAGTGAAATACCTGTTTCTCCCAACCTGACCCAATGTTCACTGCCACTCAAGAGCAGGCTGTCTGGAAGATAATTTTTTGCTATGCTGTTGTGCATGGAACCCCTCTATGTTTAGCACACTTTCAGCTCTGCCTACAGAGTGACGCACTAAGAATGGCTGATTCCTGACAATTATGATTTTAGTGCATTTTCTACTGCCACAAAGAAATTTTTCGGAAAGCTGTTGTTTGGATGCCTGGTTCTTTATCTGAAGCACTAAGAGCATATTTCCTCTCCCATTATTACATCAAGTGTTTATATGTTTATTAGAAAATACATGGTAAATCACTTCATTGTTATGCTACAATTTTGTTAGAGAAATAAAATCTGGCTTTTAATGAAAATCCTTTTGTGGATATAAATAGAATTAGTAATTTTTAATTTTTTAAAGGAATTAATATTTTAAATCTGTCCATCCTGGTCCCTACACCTAATTTTCCACTTACCCTGAAGCTTTCACTCAGGTCAAAACAAGCAGGTTCTGATTTATTTCTGACAGGGATCTGGCCCACTTCCTGTATTTTTATCTTTGTATGCAGCAAACCATTGATACTCCTCAAGAGTGCCAAGCCAATCCCAGAAGCTTGCTTTATGCTTTCTCAGACTTCTTATTTATGTATCTTTCTTCAGACCTGAAGTCTCATACTGCAGTGGAGAACAAAAGACAGATGCTGCTGTATTTTACCCAGCCACAAAGTTCTTCCCACTCACATCGTTCCCTTGCTTCTCTGTGCTCTGCTGTTCAAACCAGGCGTGTTCAGTAGCACAATGCACAAGGCAAGGTAAATGTCTAACTTGGTTTTGTAAGAGAAAGAGATTTTCATCTTGTATTGGCTTTGAACTAGGCAAACTGCAGTATTCAGAAACTAGCAAACAGGAGAATCCTGTGTAATGGTCTTTTCAAAAAAGAAGTCATCCACAGCATGGAAACTCTTACATATGGAAGTGGCAGTTCTAATTTCCTTTAAGAGCGTGGTGGCTGCCCCTCCCCAAATGCAGCAGCACTTAATGCCTTGCTGTAGATCATGGATGCTGCCTCCAACCCTGGAAAGCATATGCATTTTTTTTTTTTTTAATTTTACGATTTATATTTCCAAGCAGTATGTGTTACCAAAACCAGAGATACGTGGAACTACTGGGCTGTATTTATATGGTTGTATTTATCTGCTAGCTATAGGTCTTAAGAAAATGTCTTCTAATATTACAGAAAGTATAGTCCAGACCCCAGTCTGGCCAGTTTCCCATATGAGTCATATGAAAGATGTGTTTCAGAAACAGGAAACACCTTATAGGGAACAGGTCTCAGTAAGACTAGAAAAGGAGCTAGATTGTCTTTTTCATATTAATTTTCAGGATCAAGTTATCATTTTTTTTTAGTGTTTTTTGACTGCTGCCTTTGTGGTGTCATTTTCTTTTCCCCTTCAGGATTACAACTAGACATATTGACACTTCTGAAGTGAAAATAGGGTATATGTGAGTGATCTTAAAATAGAACTTGAATCTAGTAAATTAAATTTTTGAAAATATTTCTGTTTTGTGGTTAAGAAAAAAAATATACTGTAGTTACTCTAAGGCTGGAATAAGAACTTGTTCATGCTAAGTTTAAAAGATTCCTTTTGGAACCCCCCCACTCAGCTGATACTGGTGACAGCTAAATTTCCCTCATGAATACAAAATTTTCCTAGATGTCTAATCCTATGCTGCTGAGCATACTCACAGTTGTTGGCTCCTGGATCCTACTGAACCCTGACTGGGATTTAGAGAACAGATATTCTGCCTACATTTTCTGGAGTGCTAGAGTTCTCCATGTACACTATAATAAATACTGATATCAGCCCTAAAATTCTCACTTCTCTAAGTTAATGCATCAATACTTAAACATTTCCGATTTCTTGCTCATTTTTTAGACAGTGATAGAGCATACTAAAATGCTCCATCAAAAAAGGGAAATAATGACTATTTGCCTGTAATTATGCTTCCAAATTCTCAAAGGAACAAAAAAACCTCTAAGAAAATGGTTATTTGTTAGTAAGAAAGTTATTAAAGACCTGTTTTAATTAATTTGCCTTCAGAACTTCTTGCTGTGTTGTCTTGTGTGTTTCATCAGCTTTTCATAAGTTAGAGCCAACTCTCACTCCGTGCAAGTATTAAAGATGTTTTAACGGTCTGGATAATTTTCAGAAGAAAATTAATTAAAGAAACCATTTTCCTGGTGGCTATCAATCTCATGGCTCTCCAAGCCCAAGCTATACTTCCTTTCTCCCTTCCAGCATACTAATGTGCTACCAATTTACAGGAGAGTAATTGCATTTTCATGCCCATGGCTTTTCATGCATTCCATTTTAGAAAGCTGAATGGCTATTTTTATTGATAAGGCAACAAGTTAGAAACATCTCAAAAAATCCCCCTGTTGACCTTTTATCTTCCATCCTTCTCCTTAAACTAAAGAGCCACTAGAAGTGTATTTTCTAACAAATTGTGGTGACATCGCTAGGCTTTTGAGTTTAATGGCCCTGAGTTTTAATTAAACGTCAAACAAATACCATTGAATTTTGACAAAAAACCACAGCTTTCTATTTGCGGAAAATCTTGGCATGTCACCACTTTACCTCGCTTGCTTTTCTCTCTGCCTACTGCTATGCAGTGATGTGCCTCAGAATAATTCTATGAGAGTATTAAAAGCAAAACAGTTGCTTTTGTCAGGGTGTTGTGCACCCTGATACCTCTTGGGTATCATAAGGTGAGTTAGAAGATGTTTAGCTCTGTATTCTTTAGTTAAAACTGGTTTTCATTTTTTTCTTTATTTGAGGTATCAAGCATCATAAATCTTTGCTGTTGTGGAATCGATCTCCTTTCAGGGAGATTTTAAATACAGTTTCCACACTGAATGACACAGAGAGTGTCTTAAATAAAAATATGGAAGTGACTCCTATCTTACCATGCTTAGAGTACTGTGTAAGATTGTTGCCACCACCTGACTGTTTAGATCTTCACTTTTTTTTTCTTTGTGTTGACTTAGGTGGTGATTTTTTTTTTCTCATATGGAATAACACCGTGTTGCTTTTGTCATCATCTGGGGATGCCATCCTTTACCTGTCGGGCTCAACTGGGTTGCATTAGAATCATGACCAAATGAAAACCATAGAAGCTTAGTAGAGCTTAAAAATTGCTTAGGGTCAGTTATGTCTCACTTGATCAATTATGCTAATTTCTGAAGGCCAGCTAATGGGTATATTTGATTCCTGTATTTCACTGCTTGGCTAATCTGTACAAAATGCAGAGAAGGCAATTTTTGGCAGTAATTATTGAAAGCATGCTTCAGTTTTCAGTTGCTCTGGTATAGTGGTATTAATTTTAGTGCATTTACTTCCAAATCATGCCAGTTTAATTAAGATTTATTTAATATTCTAATGGTATCTGAATTTCAAGTATCCCATCTCATTTGTATGTCTCTAAGCACATTAAAACAGATGAGTTTCCCCATTCCCTAAATATAGGTTTAAAATTCTAGCTTTGCAGGGCTTTTGCTCTTAGAGGGTTACCTGGGATCCTCCTCTTCTCTCACAGATATCCACCTACGCCAGCTCTGGGAATATTCCCTGTACTTAATTCTCTGAGTAGACAATGACAATGTTGAAGACTAAAAGATTGGTTGTGGCAGGTAAGTAAATAAACTTAGTCCTAAATAATAAATAGTTCAAAGGGAGAAAAAGTATATTTATGGGCAACGGGGAAAATTACAGATTTGTACCTTCAGGGACTAGTAAAGACAATAGTCACTTCAGTCTTTTGGATTGAGTTTCTACATCCTTAGGAATATCTTACAGTACTGTGAGAAGGATATCTGAGCTTCTTGAGTTCCACCAATCTAGTTCAGTCACATTTCTTGAAGGGATAGGGATCTTATCACCATGAGTTTACAAACTTGTTATATCAGCAGATGGCTGGACAGAGGAGGAAGGCCATACTCATACATTCATACTGCAGCCTTTCCTATTTTCTCTTCCTTTTCTTGGACATGTTGCTCCTTTCACATCCACACAGTAGAGGCTGTGCAAGCTGGTTGGCTGGTCCACTTTCCTGTTCACCCAAAGTCCTTCATGCAGGAATTCCCTTGGCTATAATTGGGGTTTGCTTTTTTTTTTCATCTGTCTTTTCTGGAAGTGTTCTGAGAAGCGGGTTGGAGGTTTTTGTCTTGTTTCTTTTTGTGATGGTCCACAGAGACTGTAGTTGGGAGAATGTGCAAATGGAGTTCATAACTTTGTTTCTACAAATGGGGAAGAGGAGTCCCAGTGAAAGGAAGCCCAAGATACAGATGTATTCTACAGAAACATTTCCCCAAGGCCACTTTTGGCAACAACCATTCTCCAAAAGGAGCGTTGTATACAGTACTAGAAGGTCGTAGCTCCAGGCTTCATCTTCAGGCCAGTATGTGCAAACAGGTGGCTCTGCAGTGCAAGATATGTGCTACAGGATAGGAAGCAAAGTGTCTTCTCCTCTTGTTTTAATTTCTGTGAACGTGGCGTATCTTGTGACTGAAAAGCTATATCTGAGCTAGCTTTAAACAAGCACAACCTAATTAACTTTGCAAAGAAGGGCTAATAAGCTGAATAAATGTGTGCATTACTTGCCTTGCTCTGGGCCACAAAAAAAAGCACCCTTAATGTCAAATTATTATTGAAAAAACCAACACCTTACTAAAACATTCCTCTGTCAGGCTTGAAGTACTGTTTCATTATTTTGGGAAGTTTGAAGTGGAAAATGACCAAAAAAGTAATTGTTTCACAGGCCCAGGGGAGAATTGGATCAAGTGTTACGCAGTTGCTCTACTTCAGAGCACATGAGTCCTGGGGAGTGGGACATGAGCCAGCTCACACCAGCTGGCCTACAGCCAGCCCTCTGCTGCTGCTGCCGCTATTTAAACGGCGTGAACAGACATGGACTGCTTCTCCCCTGCATGAATTAATCCCAGAGGAACACAGAGTACTGATTAAATATGAGTTTACTAACTTTGCTTTGGTAAGTATTGACTACCATATATATATGTGTGTATAGTCATATAAAGGATTTAGACAGATGCGTAGGTGACTGTGCAGAGCACTTTCCCCAGTGGCTACTCTTTCCTATAATAGGTGGAACACGCTTAAAAGATAACTCACATTTTCAACAAGCTTCTCAAAGACTTGGCGTCTTCTTGATTCCCATTATAATTCACTTACTGCAGAAAGGCTGAATTGAATAACTCATAACAAAACATATTGACATTTCAAGCCTTTTTCACCCATGTTATTTGCAGTTTCTTGCCTTGCTGAGTTTTATTGAAACTCTTATTTTGCTCTTTTGTTGAGCATCTGAAAATTACTGGACTGAAAAATACACTATCTGTGCTGTCTGGAATTAGCTCGTAAATTATTCCAATTCCCAATTAAATGTTTTTTACATGTGGGAAATAAATTTATTAAAAATGTAATAGAAGCTTTGTAAGTACATTCCCCTTTAAAAAATCAGGAAGGGAATTGTGGCATGAAAGCTTTGAAATATAATTTTCCCTTTTCAAATGGAGCCTAAACCTTGTATAAAGAGTAACTACAGCCTGTTCATTGGACACAGTTTTCTACAGCTAATGCAACTAAAAGTCAGAAATGTTAGAGAATAAAAGTGTAATGGAGGGCTGGAAAGAATGGTTTATTTGGTGACCTGGAAATATATGTGCTACTGTTTTTTGCTACATTCTACTTCAGTTTAGCTCAGTCTGAGTCAATACAATATTGAACACTGCTTCCATTTCAGGGCCAGGGTTACAGGCTGGTCTCAGTTTGGTGTCCTTCTGTTTACAAAATCAACACTGCATTTTGCACTATTGTTAATAATGTTGGTAGAAAAGTAGAAGGATAAAGAGACTGTAAATAGTCCGATAAACCTGATATTCCTTCAGATTTAGGCCTGACAATGGCTCTGAAATGTTGGCACTGTCGATAGTAAATATGGGGGATTAATAGAAACTTTATCTCTCGGAAAACCAACATTAATTAGCTGTGAGAGTAATGCTAGTATGGTGATAAAATTTTTGACTATGTAGAAGGAGCCAAATAATTCTGTGTAACGTTCCTGAGATTAGCCCTGAGACAAATCAAAATAATACATTTTATTAAAAAAAAATAAACCCCCAAACTACTGATGTAGCTGAAGGCTAAATAACTTTCCATTAATTTAAGGACACTTGCTATAGAAACAAAATTTCAACCAAATTGTGTGCGTGAAATTGTAAGCAGTTTTTTTTTATAGGACCATGTTTTTCTTACACGTCCATGTTTCTTCTTTAGTGTCCCAAGATGTTACCTGCAAAACATCACAGTGAATAGAGACAAATGATAAGCAAGTTTTCAGAGAGATTTATAGCATTTTTGTAGTGTCAGTAATCACAAATTGCACTGAAGTAAACAGCTAACACTTGTCCAGAGTGATGTTAATACAAACATGGAGACTGTGCTGCTTTACAGAAATGTCTACTTTGAAAATGGTATTGGAAAGCCATTAGATGTGAGAAAGGATCCTATTAACTAATGGTACTCGGGCTGTGGTGAAGTGTTGGCTTTGACTGGGAGGTGATCCTCAGTGATGAGTGGTGAGCTGGGTGCAAGATCAATGACTTCCTAAGGGCATGGTCCCGAAGCTGGGTCTTGAGGGCAGAGTAGAGTTTGGATCCTGACTTAAAATACCAGGGCTGAAGTTCCTCTCTAGCAATAATGTGTTATTGATGTCAGAGTAATGCCTGGAACACTGCAAACTTCATATTAGGCCCAATCCAGCTTGCCAGTGTACTTGTAGGAAAACAAATGGATGCATGCCCATGAAAGGTTTAAAAAATTCCCTTGCACCTGGAATTGCAAATGAAAGGTAACATATGCAGATGAATATTGCATTTGCATTTGAGTGGTAGTTTACTGAAGCTGTAGGTGAGACTGCCATCAAACAAATAATTTTAAGTCTTGCCTTTGGCTTTACAGGGTCTGTGACTTTACTGCAGACTATTTTCAGAGTTATGATGCTGAATATAGTTTTTTTTACCTTGAGAAGGCTTTTGGAGCTTTTCTTTCTTTTTTCTTAGAGGGTTACATTTGGGGGATTGTTTAAGTGATGAAAAATGTTTGGAATACAGTAGAAGTTGCAAGAAGCTGTAAATATTTCATGACTTAGCAGCAGCAGGTATTCCACACTGCTTTCTGCAATCTAGTCTCTAAAAAGTTATAACTGCCCAAATAATATCTCTCTTTAAGGGTGTTTCCTTCTTTGTGTTGAATATTAATTTGGCCTTATGTAACTGTCACAAAGGACTTAATACTCTGTTTGTATCTTTCAACATCTGAAAAACTTTTGGCACATTTTTTTTGTTGCCTGCCATTATATTTCATAATCCCTTTCTTTAACAATAGATAAAGTCCCTAAGTGACAATAAGCAGCAAGTCACTTGCAGAACTATATGAATTGAAAATTGATTTTAATGTTAACTATTGAGCAGGGCTTTTAAGTCATCTATATATTTTGTCACTGGCAGCCATTTTCACTTCAACACATGAATTGTATAATTTCTTATCTGAGATAATCTGCCAGGTTTTTACTTATTACCATATTTTATAGATAGGATGGTGTCCTGGTTAAGCTATTAGTTTGGCATGAAGAAGGTTGAAGTTCAATCCTAAATTTGCCACATACAGCATGAGGTGGGCAGACCATTTAATTTTGATGGCTGTTAGTTTTCTTACTTCTGAATGGTCTCAAAACACAGGTTTATTGGTTTATTCCTGCTGTGTGCATGAACTTCCAGAGCAGAAAGGAATCTTTACCAAAGATTTAAAGTACAAGGGTGTAAATTCTGCTAATTTTGACTTTGTCACAGGTTCTTATGTACTCTACACTTATATCTATGAGCCAGACATTGTTTAATTTATACACACTGGTGCTGAAAGAAGATAATTTTAGTCTAAAAATGTTGGGTCATTAGGAATATTAGGTCAAGGAATAAAAAAAAAAATTGTATCAGTTTTCAGTCTTCTGGTGTTTTCAGAAGTGTTTATAATATTCATTTCCCTGTTTGAAGAAAAAAGAAATAAGAAAGTTATGGAGAAAGGAAATAAGAATGATTAGAGAGGTTAAATGATTTCTGTTTGAGGATTAATTAAATAAACCAGTGTGCCTCAGGCTCAGAAAGAAAGTATTGAGCGGATATGAAGGTTTATAAAATCTGGAGCAATTGGGAATGATTGTTCTCTGTCTCTTTCAATAAAAACCCCTATTATTATCCATTGAAACTAGTGGCTGGTAAGGTAAAAAAAAAAAAAAGACAAAAGAGCGACAAAAAAAGAATAAGCTACTATGCAGTTTCTGCTACATGGAGAGGTAATTATTTGCCAGCAGTGACTGTGGGTGCTGTAATATGACATCTAAAAGTTACTGGGCAGACTTGAGGAAGAAAAAGCTATTAAGGTCTGCTTAGGACAAGGATGTCAGCTCTACTTTGAGAAATTCTTCTGCTACAGATCATTAGAATTGAAAATTATTCTAGAAAATAATCACACAGTGCCTGGTGCGTTGCCTCTGTGTCTATCACTGGTCAACTTCTTCCTTTAGGGATATTTGTCTAACTTTTCCGTTTTTTAAATCATGCTTTCCATGTTGAAGCATGGAAGCAAGGAACACAAAGTGCTTCTGTATATGTGGGAGGAAAATGATTCTAAAAGTACTTTTGCTTCATTTAATTACTGGCAAAATGACGGTGTGTATATATATATTCCAGAATAATCTCAAAAGCTGACCACACCTATCTGGGACTTACACTCTTCTAACAGGTATTGATCACTTTAGACATCGAGGTTATTAGGCATTACTTCACAGTAGGTGTTAAAACAGCAATACTGATGTTCAGTATAAACACAGAATATATGTTGATACTCAACAAGAGATACTTTCACAGTGGCTTGGGAACTTACTTTATGGCATATTGGATTTAGAGGGATATTCAATTTGGCATTAGTCAGTCATTGTGGAAATGCTAGCCATTATATTAATGCAGTAATATATTATTATTGTGTTAATACATTATTACAAGGAAAATGTAAAGTGACCTTTTGCAACAGTGTTCATTGTAGGTTCTGTGAACTTTTATCAAATCAAAATAAACAATTTTAACGTAAGGAGAGAGTCCAAGCTGTCAAACCCCTTACAGGTTTCACAAATATCTTTTGATCTATGTTGCTATCTCACCAGCAGGGTGAATTGGGAAACAAAAAACCCATTAAATTATAGGCTTACGGCAGCCAAAATGCCAGAAAATTAAAAAAGGGGAATGCTAACTGCGATCAGTCAGACTGCAGGTGATGCTTAGTGCAGCTGACAGAGCCTTGTGTTTGATGGGCAAAATTATAATTGTGGAGTGGCCTTTCTGGCTATGAGGGCTCGGCTTCCTTCGCCAAGTGCTCCTTCATAAAGGGAAGGACCTTCTGTGCTAGGAAGTGCAATTTACCAGCATCACAACAATGATGGCTTTTGTACCTACGGGATGATATTAGGCAGGAAATGTAGTAATTTGTGCTGCTCTTTTCCTTATGATTTACTTTAAAAAAAAAGGAAAAAAATAATTTTTCTGCCTATACAATCTACTTAGTCATTTCAGTCAGCTTGAGGTATAAAGTTTGGGGTGCTGGCTATGCATATAGAAAAGGAAGTTTCTGTGAGGATATCTTTCTCTTACCAGTACAAACTCTCTCAATCTTTTATATACCTGTTGTGGATGCCTGCTGTTTTTAATGTTATGAGAAATCATAGCTATTACAAGGTTTGACCCTTTGGACTGTGGATACTGATAAGTACAAGCTGAGTGTTTGTTTCAACCTGTGTACAACACAGGTTAGAAAAATTTGTCTTTTACCTGCTTTTATCTTCAATCATTGCAAAGAGAACACTTAAAAAGAAAAAGATAACATTTAGAAATATATATCTGATAATAAATCAACATAAAGATAATAAGAACGTACTGAATTGCATAAAAATCAGTAGATATATCTTAAATATGTCTGGGTCACTTTAGAAGATGGTTTTTAATCTTTCTATTAATAAGAATTCTTGTTTTCACTTGTAATTTTTTTTCCTTTCACATATTCCTTCCTTATTTAATTTTTATTTTCTGGCAGAGTAGCCCATGAGACCATATCTTACTGATGTTTTCGTAAGGCTTGACACTCAAAAGTGACCCCTCTGATTTTAGTTGCTTACAGTGAGCAATAAAACATGAAGAAAGAAACCCTATGAAAAAAAGACACCCTGAATTTGTTTCTGAGAGCTCCTTGGATATCATGCATCAGAGCTAGATGCAGTTTGACATGTCCCAGGTGCTATGGGAGTTAGGATTTCTGGCAGTAGCAGCAGCTCAATCTGAACTTAATATTGATAATGGCTCCCTTCTAACAAAGCTTTTACTATAATAGAATAATATTTCAAGATTACAATGATAGACAAATACCTCTAATGTTGAGCATGGTTGAGTCTGGCAGAAAAAAAAAAAAAAAATCTTGTATCCAAAGATGTGTGTCTGTTATCTGCAGACTTCAAGAAAATCTAATTTTCCCAAGTGGTCTCCAGTTTTCCTGTGTATCTACACATTTGCACAGTCTCTTGGGATCCGACATTATGACACCCTAATCTTCTGAGCGCTGAGAACTGTCTTACACAGATGGGTTATTATTTCTACTAGTATTAGAGATAGAAAAGAGTCACGGGAGAAACATATGCAAGTTACGATTAATTTTATTTTGTCCCCCAGATCATGCCTTGTACCAAGAGTGCTCCTGGTAGGAGAAGAGTAGCAGATTGTAGCACCTGTTTTGAAAGGTATATTCCTTATTCTGAGAACTCTGTTATTATCCCATATCTAGCAACTAAAATGTCTCAACAGTTGCTTCCAGTCAACTTCCTCTGGAACAGTACTTGGCATAAAAGAAAATTTACTGGATGTTGTGTTGGATGCTGCAACAGCTGAAGCCTAGTTTGATTTCCACAGCATTCAGATGTCTGTAATTTCCTCCATTGTCAAAGATGGATTTTGAGGTGCTCAGACCACATCTTTCTAGTTTATCTACTCCTTTCCCAGGGGTGCATGTGGCCAAATGAAGTTCCTCACTGAACTCAGTGGCAACAGCAGAACTTAGCATGATTTGGAACACGTTTGCAAGAAGGGTCTGGGGATCAGGCACAGAGGTATGTGAGATAGCTGGTGTGATGGACTGTGCTCCTGCAAAGACAAAGGTAGTGAGGAGTCAGGGTGGACAAACGTGTGCACTTTGTGATATGCACAGTTCAGTAGAAACACGGGTACTCACATAGTACAGATACAGCCTCTGAGGTTATGCTTGAAATGTTTTTTTTACACCAATATCTTCCCATTAAAAGCTTCTAAAAATCTTTCAGTGAGTTGGTATTCAAACCGTTTTAAAAGATATTCTGTTAGTTCCATGTAGGTTTTTAAAATCAAGATTCATGTGGCATTAAATCAAATGGCTTGTAGAAATCTGCTATTACCAAAGAGGATATGAACAATCAAATCCCTCCCAGTACCTAAAGGGAGCTTACTTAAAGAAAGGGAGCACTTAAAGAAAGCTGTAGAGAGACTTTTCACAAGGACATCTAGTGATAGGATAAGGGGGAATGGCTTCAAACTGAAAGAGAGTAGGTTCAGATTAGATATTAGGATGAAATTCTTTACAGTCAGGACGGTGAGGCATTGCAACAAGTTGCCCAGAGAGGTTGTGGACTCCTCATTGCTGGAGTTGTTTAAGGTCAGGTTGGATGGAGCTCTGAGTAACCTGGTTGAGTGAAAGGTGTCCCTGCACATGACAGGGAGATTGAAACCAGATGACCTTTAAGGTCCCTTCCAACCTAAAACTTTCTATAATTCTGTGATTCTAAATCATGAATGAGTAATCATTTGTTCAGTAATCCTTAAAAAAAGCCATCAATGTTTGATTGCATTTATTTCTATGAGACAATTCTAACTGATATTCATTGCTTCCTAATACTCTTACACCTTTTAAGAATGGTGCTCCTGCAGTTTTCTGGAGGTATACCCATTTTCCAGGATTACTTAAAAGAAGAATTAGCAGTATACAAAGTTCCTAGCTACAACCATTTTATCAATTGATGAGAAATTATCCAACACTGTTGTGTTTTTCATTCTTTCTGTGAAATGTGTTTAAAATGCTTCCTACTAAGTACAGTTACAGATAGTAATCTGTTTGTCCTGTCCCTGACAGCACCAGCTGGATACAGATTCCTATTTTGTTCCAAGAACAAAAAAAACCCTAGTTAATGAACACACTGGTTGTTCCTTAATTATTGAAACTGTTATTGTTTACTCTAAGGAGCTAACCTACACATAGCCAAAATAGACTTTTTTGTTCTTAATCATTTTAAAAATGCCTTTTGATATTTCAGATTTGTTTAGCACTGACATTTCAATGATTTCTTTATCCTCCTTTATTAGTCTCATGGGTTTATTTTTGTCTGGTTTTTTCACCATTGACTTGTTTTTCTGTTTCTCTCTGAAGTAATTTTTAAAAACTTCTTTATTGCTTCTGCATCTGTTTTTGCTCAGCAAAACTAAATGTCTGCAGTAAATTTTTCTGTCTGTTTGAAAGACATGATTTCACAGTTTTTCCTGGGATGGCTTCAGATAGTCCCCAGGTTTTTTTAACATTTCCCTTTATAGGTTCTCTGACAGTTATGCTGACAGTAGGTTTGAGCTAATGGGGACAAAATCAAATTGTGAAATACCAAGTTCCTCCATAAAATGGATTTATCTTTCTCAGCAAAGCTCTAGCGTGAAACCAAGATTTTATTAGAAGACAGATACATCATAATCTTAGGCACAATTCTGGATGTAAGTCAAGGTGTAGTGGAGCTGCTGTAGTTAATTCCTAGTTCAGTCTCTTAAGATGATGCTTAACTTTTAAGAGAGTGGCTTTCTTCAAAAAGTCTGTGTTTCTAAGTAATTTGTGTTTTTAGAAATCCTATCATGGAATATAGTGATGCCTTTATAATGATAATCTGATTTTCTAATTTGAATAGCAGGGAATTACTGTTTTATAGGATTAGTTCTTCAGGGAATTTTGTTCATTGTTGTAAAAATAAACCTTTCCTTCACCATTCATTATTAAAACTGTGAGGTAGCTAACATCACGCTAAAAGCAGTTGATTAGCTCTGTCTTATTAATTATTATCGCCTTAAAAACATCTGCCTATTCTATAACATCTACTTAAATTATATTGTAGACCAATACCCTTCACTTTCATGGATCCAGGAGCAGCGTTCAGCAGTTTTCATGTTAAATTACTGAGGGCAAATCAGCTTTCTTGGTCCCTAGATACAAGACTGAAGTAAGGAATTCAAAGAAAGGCTTGAAAAAATAAAAAGTAAGTATTACAATGTAGTGTTAGATACAATATGCTGTATATCAAGATCATCAAGTACATAGAATATAAATGAATCAGTAACAGATGTATTAAAAATATAGAAGCCCCAAACGTTACAGTTTAAAGAAGGTGGGGCCAATCCCCTGCTGGAATTTCCTACGACTATTTCCCAAAGAGCAGTCAGTTGAATTGTGTTGCTTTTGCTATAGGCTGTCTCTCCCACTCTGCTGGAGAGACATGGAGCTGGGAGAGGTGCATATGGAACTCTTTTCCATGGCTTGAAGGGAAATGTTACAAAGGGGAAGAGCTGGGCTTGTCAGAAGATTATCTGAAGTATTTATTCGCAAAGTAATAACTTCAGGCTTTTTATGTTCAGAAAATTTTACTTCTCAGAGAGTGCAGAAATGCTGTATGCTGTTCATACTCCCTGACCTAGCGTCTCCTCTTCGAGTCCTTCTGTTCCTGTACAGACTCCACTTGCGGGCAATGTCCAATCACGCCACGTTTTATCCTTTCCTCTAATGCCATACAGTTCTTTCAAACCCTTCTTTTGCTCCCACAGTCTCTTCTGCAACTTGAAGAATTAGTAGTAGAAATTCTTGATTCCAAAAATGAATTTTATACTCCATTTTGAAGTTGGTGAGGCAATGTGCTTTAAGCTTTGTCCTAATTCTCAGAGAAGCCTTGTCCCTCTGCAGCTGATAGCATAACTGCCCCTATGATGTTAGGGGCAGTGAATACTAGGAGTATTTCATGTGAATGAAATACTCCTAGTTTAGCGTGAATACCAAGACTTTGAGGTTAGCCTGGGAAAATGGTAAAAACTAGCCTGGTGAACAGAGTGGTGTGATGACCTGTTCCAACACGAAGATAGCGATAAAAGTGCAGGCAATATGAAGTGATGAAAGCTCCTCTTTCCAATGTGTTTGCACCAGGGTAAACAGGGATGCAGTAGTCTCCAGGTTGTAATATTCCATCTGCGTACTCAAGGTCATCATGTCACAAACCTGTTCCTTTCAAGTTAAGAGTTCTTGTCTGGGTTTGCCTCCTACCCATTGCACAAATGATTCTTTGGCATGCATTTGCTGGCATCTTGCACTATATTAAAGCTTTATGCTCTGTTGTCCCACATACTCTGACTATCTGGATTCACAAGCAACTGCTGAACATAAATGGTCTTTTTTTTTTTTGTCTTTTGACGTGGCATCTGTAGCCACACAAGGACACAAGGAACAGAACTTCATGGTATCATGACCTTTTTACAAAGCAACTCATCTTTACGTGTTGATGCCTCTCTGATTTGTTCTCTTGTCAGTCCATCATAGCAAACTACATTTTTTTTTTTGCTAATTCATATATCTCATATTTAGTACTTAGTTGTGCATCCCAAAATTTCAAGGTGCTTTCAAGGTACATAAATGCTGTTGTGTTTTATAAGAGAACAATAGGAAAAGTAGACAAGTCTAATATTTACAGATTTAACTAAGTGTGCAAAAAACATGGATTCCTGACTAAACTTCCTAAATAGTTGATATTGCTGTCAAAGATTTTGCTGGGAATTTGCCTGAAGTCAGTGCTGTACACTGGTTCTGACACCTCACCCAATGTAGTCATGTAATACTTATGTGTTTCAGCCAAGTGCATCCTCTATTGTCTGCTGGCTGTTTTTAGTTTGAAGGTACAATTGTGTGATTTATGCTCTGCAGTACAAAGCTATCTCAGCATTCTGGTTGCTTTGCAGTATATGGTAGCATTTCAATGCTAACATAAAAATAGAGCAAGTAAACAAAGCAAAAATGTTCTCATCAGCTTTGCTGAACTGCAACATTATACTTGTGTTTTCCCCAAATAATGAATTTGAATTTTTGCTGGGCAGAGAAATTCAAAACTTACTATCATTCCATGATTATCAAAAAGAGAATACTCAGAAAATATGAGAACTTTTATAATTTCTTACATAATAAGTCACTCTTGCCCTATAGCACTGCAGTGTGCTGCATAAGCATTTCCTTCATCTTTGTGATGATAAGCTTCTTGATAGAAGAGAAATCCAGAAAGTGGTGAGAAAAGCACCTGGAGCATCCTGTCTGCTTCACTGTTTATTCTTACTTAGCATAAAAATTGTTTGCAGCCTTGGGCTTTGGCACCCAGACATGTTACAGCTGCTAATCCTAAGCAAATTCTCAGGAAAACCAATCAGCCACTAAAGCTCCCTTAGTGGCTTTAGTTCACAGCCTTGTGTTGGGGGCCATCTGCTAGAAAGCTGGAGGGTGAACATCGAGAGGCTGGGATGGGACTTGAAAGTTTCAGGAACTCATAGACAGAGATGTCAAGGATTAGGTCCAATAGAGGTGTGATTTCTCATAAAATCTGTTATTAAGGGTAGTGGAGTTTGTAGGGGACAGGGTGGCTGTGGGATTTCTTGCTTGTAATATGAATATTATTCATTATTCCATGGACAAACTGGAGAAGAGAAAGTCCTTTCAGTGCTCAGCTAGTACTTCTGGCTGAGGTGGTTCTTCACCCCATGAGACCAGAAATTTAACATTTTGAGGCTTTTTCTGAGCAACCAGGCAAAAGGACTCAGCTACAAAATAATTCTATTCACTTCCTGCTTCTCCCATCACAGAGTAACAAAATCTGGATTATATGAACCTGTGTAGCTAAGAAGTCATTCTCTGTAACAAATCTTGAATGGGTTTCTGGTTCTTTGCTGAGAATGACCTGTTTCCTGCCCAAGAAAGTCCTGCCTGCAAGAATGTCCCATAAACAAATGAACTCATGTTACACAGGAACAAACATCTTGTGTAGCCTGGGTTTATTTTTAAAGCTGTAAGAGTAACACAGGGTAAAAAGTCTTTATCCTTTTCAAGCCCCATCTTCCTTGTTCAAAGTTGAACAACTGGCATTAAGCTGGAGTGTACCTAGTCAGGAAAAAACAGGTGAGAACTCGGGTGTCATTACCTTTCTATTAGGTGGCAGAAAAACAAGCTTCTGTGAGCCATGCAGAGCAAGCTAAATCACAAGGCTGTTATAGTACACAGTAGTGAAGATAAATTAACTAATTGCCTCTTGGACTAGTTTATTTATGGGGACATACTATCTGTTATCTATGTCTCTTATCCTTCATGCAAAGAAACAAACACTTTTGTTCTGCTTAGGTGTCTAATTCAGGAAAGAAACCAAAACATAAATCTGTAATGGTCTAAAGGAGAAGAAGACTTCATCAGTTTCTGCTTTATTTGCATGACATTTTTTCACTGTATGGCATTTTTGAGCAAGGATTTTTGCTGGATCAGGAGTCCCACTGCAATGTCTGTGGCATGTTCTGATCCTCCCTGCTTTTATGAGGTTTTGTTTTAGGAAATAGACAAGGAATTATTTTTCAGTAAAATTTAATGTCTGAAGCAGACACATCAGAAGTGTTACTAAATTGGGGAAAAATTAAAGAGGCCTCTAAATTTTAAATGTCTGATGGAGTCTCAATTACCTTAGAGTCTCAGCTACCTAAAGTGAGTAACCCTAATGACTTAGTCGGACTGTTGACATATTCCTATATTTAAGAATGGTCATTAATCTGTACAGGACTACAGTGTGCTTTTGTTCCTGTATTTGATTTGTTTAGTATTTAATTGCATTATGAAATAAATGAATTTTTTATCCATCAGTAAGGTTTTTTTCCTTTACCTGAGGCAGTTGCTGCATGGAGTTGATAATATTTAAAAGAACAAGGAAAAAACCAATCTATTTTAAGCATGTTTAAGAAAAGAGAAAGTCTGTAGTATTTTCTGAACATTAGCACATTCTAAACATTTTCTGAAAAATCTCTCCCAAAAAAATTGGTTATGTAGGTTGATATTTACCATAGTGTTATACTTTTCCATAGATGCACCTGCATGTTGGCAAGCAACAAATGATTATAGAGTGTTGTGGGCTTTTTAATCCCCATCTGTGTATCTCAGTTTCATCTTTTCAGCTTGCTTACAGTCTAACATGGTGCTATATAAACATTAAAGAGCTTTGCTGCTAATTTTAACTCACTTTGCATGTTTGAGAGATGTTTGAGGAAATTCTGTCTCAAATGCTACAGAAGGACTTGGGGGTTCTCACAGATGAAAAGCTGGGCATGGCCTGACAATGTGCCCTCACAGCCCAGAAGGCCAAGCACATCCTGGGCTGCACTCAAAGCAGTGTGGCCAGCAGGGTGAGGGAGCGGATTCTGCCCCTCAACTGTCCTTGTGGGACCCCACCCGCAGTGCTGCATCCAGCTATGGGATCCTTAGGACAGGAAAGATTTGGACCTGTTGGTGTGAGTCCAGAGGAGGCCATGAAGAAGATAAGAGACCTGGAACACTTCTCCAACAAAGATAGGATGAGGCAGCACTAGGGTTCAGTCTAGAGAAGAGAAAGTTTTGAGGAGACCTCATTGAGACTTTCCAGTGCCTTGTGGCAGGTTGTCTAAACATGGGAGAACTTTTTATATGGGCAGATAGTGATAGACAAGGGGAATGATTTTAAACTGAAAGAGGGCAGATTTGAATTAGTTATTAGGAAGAAATTATTTTCTCAGATGGTGGTGAAACACTGGAACAGGCTGTCCAGCAAAGTGGTGGATGCCCCATACCTGGAAGTGTTCAAGGCTGGGTTGGATGAGGATTTGCGGACCTTGGTCTAGTGGAACGTGTCCCTGTCCACAGCAGGGGGATTAGAACCAGAGGATCTTTAAAGTCCCTTCCATCACAACCCATTCTGTGATTCTGTGATACTCACTGAGTGTCTATAATCAACTCTTTTCTGCAGAGTGAACTGCAACCCAAAACCTGGGAATTTTAAAATCTTATATTGTCAGAATCATACATTATGACTGAATATTTTCCAAAGCTCTCTAACCAGTAACAGATTTTACTGTCCATGTGCTGCATAGGCTGGGAGAAGGGCATACGGGGGATTGAAAAATATGTCAGATTCAGGTGTGAAGTCAAGAAATTATTCCTGAAAAAAATTCAAAGTCTGTGAGAGACCAAATATCATGTGCAAGATGTATAAACAATTTAACATAATGGCTCAGTAGTCAAGGGTAAGAGTTTTTAAAAAGTAAAAAAGAAATTGTGAGTGTGAAATGTAAGAAATGGTCTTGCAGTGAGACAAAGAGTAGGTTTTGTACATTTGCATAATGGGCAATGTGAATTCACCAAAAAACAGAATGAAATGAAAAGAGCAACACCACGCTCAGGCCCCAAAGTAATGGGTGAAGCTGATATTACAAATTTTATTTGCTGGAATGGCAGACAGGAACATCTACCTTTCAGCATAATTGATGAGGAAATTATATTCTCCTGGCATGATATTAGAGTTGTATAATTTTGGAACATGTCATACTTTTGGAACATGTCATACTGAATAAATTGTTAATAGAATAAGGTAGGTAAGGCACAACATCACATCCCCTCTTCTTAGGAAGGAAGTGAAAGAAAGAGATAAATGGAAATATTTTAAAGGGATAATTGCATATAATGTTAATTTGGACCTTTATTTAAAAGGAATTTCTCATGTGGTCGCATGTTATGAGCTTATGATGCAGCTTTTACCTCTCAAGATTTAAAAAAACAGAAGATGTATGATTCAGAGCTCATTTTGTGAATGTAAGGTTTCCACAAATCATTTTGCTGATTGACATGTCAGCATGAGATGTACAGGTGTATACTTTAGGTTGCTGCTGCATTAGTGATGAATGACTGTGGTGCTGTATTTCCCACTGATTCACTTATTAAATGCCTTTCACATTTCCCCCTGCCCCCGTCCTGGCTGCTCCCTCAGATTCTCCCTGTTGGTTCCTGTACCCCAACTCTGCCCATGTACTGCCCCTGAGAAACCCCCCTGCTGCCCAGCCACGAGGTCTCTCAGCCTCAGGAAACTACCTGGACAAGATGCAGCAATAAAAATCTTGTGATGCCTCCCTGAGGGTCCCTTCCCTGCCTCCTTTACTGTCACCGTGTTGCAGAGCTGGCAGCCAGCTGGGGCAGGTGTGCAGGGCCGTCCGGAAGGACCTCGGGAAGGCAAAACAGTCGCTTTGCCCTCCTCAGCCCTCCTGTGCTCTCCGGGAAAGCTGCAGCTAGCCAAACCAAACCGGGCAGCTGCACCAAATGGCTGGCTGGTTTAGACTGGCTGTGTTGGAGATAACTAGGCTGCTTACTCTTTCTGCAAGCTTCAGAGATCAAAACTCCTGTAAGCTCCTTGACACATTACTAGTTTTTAATCTGAAAAAGACCATTCCAGATGTTCAGTGGTCTCAAATTCCACAATTTAGGAGATGATAAAATGCACATGTTCTTAAAGTATGTCTACAGATACTGAAAATCTTAGATACTAATGTACTTAGGGTTTTCTTTCCATAACTGACTCTGGTTAAGGATGACATGCTTCAGACTTCAGTAAGTCACAACTGAGGGTTCAAAATCAGGTCTTCCACTTGCTTATGTCTGAAGAATTTTGAATTAGTTGACCAACTTGTAAACACAAGGTAAAAAGGGATAAGATTTCTTTTTGTCATAAAAAAAATAGATATTTGAGTTTATCAGATTAGTATGGGCAAGTTATTCTGCTATCCAATAATTTTTACATATTTTTTGGAAGTATCTTTCTGCTTTGAAAGTGCTTTCCAGTATTTTACTGGAAGAGAACTGATTACCTTGTCTGACTTGGTTTGCATCAAAATGTCTAGGTTCAATTTGATACCTTGGTCAGTCTTGCATTCTGGCTCAAGTATGTGACCCACTGGAATGCAACGCTGAATTGGTATTTAAGGTGGGGTGGTTTGAATGCTGATGCTATTGGCAGCATGGAAGTATGAAACTTGTGTTGGACTGAGAACTCCAGAGATATTCACAGAATTTTGGCTACCTCAGCCATACTCCAAATTCTTACTTGGTGTCCTTAGAGTGTCTTATACAGGCTTCTGCAACTTCTCAGGAAACTGAAGACCTTTCATTTCCAGCAGGTTACTTCTGACAAAAAGTTGGTCCAGAGGAGAGCTATTTAAGTTATACATGGCACTAATTTGCTCATTTGACTAAGAAATTACATGTCTTGCAGTACATTTTGGTCAGTCAATTCAGCAGCCAGAGCTCTAAAATCATGAGACTCTTATTTCTCTTCCACAGAGGCTTTCAGCACGTTCTTGTTTGGCAGGGCATAAGAGAAGATCCCTTCCCTTGACCGAGCATTGTTTTCATATATAACTGTCAATTCCATTTTTGTGAAAGAATTCATATTGTAAGAAAAATGAGAATTATCAGAGTTGACCAGGTTTTTAGGCTGACTTTGGAAATCTAAAGTATTCATATTCTCAAGGGTCCATGTTGCCTCCCAAATACTTAGATGTATTGATATTGTGGGTGTCAAGGTCTGTGTATCCCTAGGAGCAAAATCTCTTGGAATGACTGGCATGCTGAATTCACCCTCTCAAGAGTGCAGTGCAGATGCAACTGTAGTGAGCTTTTGCCAGCATAGCTCCGAGTGTTTAGATGCTACACATTGACTTATTCTGAAGTAAAATATTTGATCTGTCTCAATCCTGAATTCCATTAAGGTTGGTATCACATCTTCATCAGGGGTTATAACCAACCAGCTAGCCATCATTTTTTACAGCTGTTTATGAAATCCCAATAGTATTTCTTTTACATTAATTTAACTGATTTAAAGATGAAAATTTATTTCTGTTGTTGAAATTTCGTATAATTTTAAAAGCTGTGTTGTTTCTTCTAAGTGAAATGTTTAAATACAACTCAGATTTGAAGTTTTCTTTATCTCTTCTTTTTTGCACATTAGAATAATTTTTATAAAACTGATAAATAGGATGTAGTATTTCTATAAGTAGGAAGAATGGAATGAATATTTATTGCTTATTCAAAATTCCTAACCAGCTTTTTATAATTGCCTTTGGTTTTCAAAACATAAGCTTTTTGATATAATAAAAAGCCTTTAGTGAATACTAAATAGTGGTGTATGAGCTTGTTTAACTTCATTGTGTGCTCCAAGTTTATATTTGTAATGAATATTGAATATGTGAATCCTTCTGAATCTAGTGTAAGATTCCCCAGCATTTGGGAATAGATCTGTGAATTTCTGTCTGCCTGGTTGTCACCAAGTTTTTCTGCATGATTTCATTTTGTACTGATCAAGTACAGTGGGAACATTTTATTTAGGTGAGGTACCTAGAAGGGAGTAAATTTCTGTCATGGCAAATTATTGCTTCCACCATAACATTCTCTTTGATTGATCTTCCATTGATATGTTTCTGATTAATGAAGTTACTCTTCTAAATTATAAAGCAATTTGAGAAAGCCTTTTGACTCTATGGAATTGTACCAAAGACTTTATTAATGTTGTAATACCTGTCCATTAACAGTCTTTAAGCAGAATTTAACATGTTGAGGTTGCAAGAATCTATACAGGCTACTATTAAAGTGTCCAAAAATAAATCAGTAGAACTAGGAGTAAGTGTAGTATGTTCTTAAAACCTGCCTTGCATATTAATGAATTATGCCTTGATGGTCTACCAAAAAGGAAAAGACACTATGATTATCAGCAGTGGTATGAAATATAATTAGTAACAACAACATTCCCTGTTCCACAGCTCCTCAGAAGATGTTGGTAATTTTCCAACAATGCAAAATAATCATCAGATGAGACAAGCTAGACAGTCTCAATGTCTCCATGAAGACAGAGAGAAGGTGGTGTTTTGTCCTAAGCACCTGTCCTTCTAAATTACTTTGCTAAATTCACTCAATTTGATTTTCTGAAAAGCGATATTGTTTTGCATCCTTTTTTTTTTCAGGACAAATCAGAACTATGGTGTCAGAAAATGTTTCTTTTTTCTTCTATTTCATAAGCCTACATGACTCATTTTGTGCAACTTTTATACTCCTACTACTCTTTCAAATAGAGTCTTCTGATGGTTCATTGTACAGACTCCTCAGGGAGTTAACATGAAGATTGTAGTCTGAAACACATCCTAACTACTTCTCTTTTTTAAAAAAAAAAAAGCTTATTATAATTGAAATTAATGGAATCTAAGAAAAAAATATAAAATAATGAAAATAATGATAGGAAATTTTGAAACACTATATTATATTAAATAGACCAATAGAAATCTCTGCTCAGCGAACTTAAGGATATGAATAGCAGTGAATTATGAAGTTAAAAGCACTGTACAAACTGCCTGGGAAAAATCTGGTAACATTATAGGAACCATTATTTATTATTGCAAATAGTGATGCTAGTTCTCCCTTTTTGACATTCACATCCACTACATTTACAGGCAACTATCTCTCCAAAATAATTACCTGCTAAATTGTAGATAAATCTCCCTGAGGGCTGTGTTGGTTTTGTTTTTTTCTTTTCTTTTTAAAATGTAAGGTTGTTCTGTATTGGCAATGAATGCAAAAGTGGTTTTTTTTTCTTCCTAAATGTACACATATGCCTTGTATAAAGTATTTTAATAAAAGCATAAGGACAGACTGCTCTTTACACACTTCTAAAGGTTGACTTTAAGTAAGCAGGAAGAGTAGCAACAGGTAGCAAACCACCTGTAAAATTTTCTTTGCTCTCAGACTGAGTTTCCATCTGAAGATGGATATTGCCTTGACTCTGTACAAAGTTAACTACATCTGCTGTGGGGTCTGGGGAAGCTGCTGAGCTGCTTTGTTGGCTGCATTGTTCCCAGGCTTTCTTTTTCTCTAGATCTCCATGTAGCAAGAACTGTTGAAAATTTTGGGGTTTATGCAGGTTCCTTAATGCATAGTTCACCAGTAAAAACACGGATGCAATCTCAGGCTACAATGTTTTTCCAGCTAAGTTTGTACAAGTACAGCCAAAGCATAATGTTCTAAAGCCTTCACTTGATCTTATAATTCTGACTTCAGCATTTTTCTTTTGCCTTCAGGCAATCCATTATCCATGGACATTATCCGTGTGGATCTCACACTCCTAATATCTAGTGATGTAATGAAGAACAGCATTAATTTGTGCTTAGTGGGTCTCTTCTATGTTTCTATCTAGAGAGCACAAGCTAGCACAATACTAATTCCAGTTTAATTTTTATAACAAAATTTCATTCTCAGGGCTTAACATAATTATAGTAGACTGACAAAATCTGAGATTAATAAAATTTACTCCTTTGAAGATTTTTAGATTTATTATACTGGAATCACTATATTTTAGCAGACCTTGTGAGCTGATTATCGCAAGCACTATTGCAGCAAAATGTTGTGAAATCTGTTCTCGGTGAAAATGATGGCAACCCTTACTGTGTTGTGTAATGTGTGGGCATCTCTTTCAACAGACTGCAATGAAATGTGGATTTTGGGAGCTGCCAGTGCTTTATGGGGGTGATCATGGCATATGCCTGTGAGATCTCTAGTCACACCAAAAGTTTCATGAGAGAAAACTCTATGGTTGTATGAGATTCTTGTCTTGGATGAGTGCAGAATTTGAAAAAGGTGATGATTCATTCTGATACCAAGGGGACAGGGAAAAGGGACATCAGTCTTTACTTCTTGCAATATTTTTTATGGCAAGAAGTGGGCAAAAAAATCCAGTGTGCAGCACAGTGAGAAGTAAGAGATTTATTCATTACTTGATAATCATGGGTTTTGGCAGTTTATTACAGTAGCCTCATGCTTCTGGGCTTCTGCTGATCATTCAGAGAGGTATAAAAATAATTACTTTTTATTCCTTGAAGCTTAGAAAAATGTTGCCAAACTAGTTTTCAAAACTTCCATAAATTTTGGGAGAGAAAGCTAGGACATTTGGAAGACTGCCTGCAAATTAAATAAAAGCACAAATTCCTGGTACACAAACCACATAATCAAAGATTAATTTATAGTGCTGCAGCTTTTCTTAACACACTTGCGCATCCTTAAGACTTAGTTGCTGACAATTTTAGGTGGAACTGAGCTAAAAACACAGACCTTAAAATCTCATATAAGAACTATTTGGAGAGGTAACCTGGTTCCTTTTTCCCTCCAGTGAATGGAAGGAAAACACAGGTAAAATCAACACAATATTTTGGATGTTGTAAACTCAGACCCACATATTGTGTCCTGGCTCTAGAAGCTGATAAGGAGCCTCGACATTCAACAAAGTGATCTTCACATTTGGCATAGCTGAAAACCAATACATACTGCTCTAAAAAAAAAGTGAGCAGGCTCCAGGGGAACAACAGAAAATATTTTGGAGTTATCTCAAAGGATTCGTAAGGGACTGTACAAATCTGGCCATGACCTCCAGTAACCACTCCTGGTGCCCTTCACCTCCCCATGGTCCCCCAGGGTGGGAAAGCCTCTGTCTGAAGGGATGCTCTGCACAAGCAGTCTCTCCCACTCCGGGTAACTGTGTTTTTAGAAAGTTCCACATGTAATTTCTCTTTCAAAATCAGAGCCCTCTCTGATCAAGAGATGAAGTGAACTCATAAGCACAAAGATTCTATGTGTTGTAGAATGTTGTAGAGTTATATCTGAATTTCATTATTGACACTTTTTGGTATTGTAATTAGTGTCTTACAGAGCTGTATAGTTGCTTTTGTCTCAGAGAAAGACAGAAGACTGTGCATAGGGTAATTCGGAGCTCATTTAAACACTTGGAAGCAAGAAAGCCTTTGTTTCTTGTTTTTCTGCCAAGAATAGCCTTAGAGAAGATGTTCCTTCCACCACCTTTCATATGTCAAATGAGGTTTTCCATATCAGAGACTGCTCACTACAGGTATTTAGTATAGATAAAACAATAGGTTTTGAAAAATTTGACAAACTTATTTTTGTGAAGGTGATGACATTGGAGCTCATCTTCCTCTTTGGTGTTACAGGCTTGCTTCAGTTCATTTTTGGATAACTACATAAGTGCTTCATTGATAATTAGAATAGCTGCCCACATTTTATGAAGTGTTTTTGTTGTTTTTTTTTCTTTTTAAATAAAATTCCTTTAGAAATAACATACTAAGTTTACAGTGAGGGAGAATAATACCAGACAAACATGCAAGGAGGTAACCAGGCATTAAGATCAAATACAAACTTGCAAATACACAGTGCTTCCAAATAAATTCATATAGTGAGGTTGAAAGATGCTTATATTTTCCTTTAGCAGAAGTTGAAACAATTAAGGCTGGGTTAATGATTTAAGAATAAGGATTAAAGAGGTAAATGAAGGAAAGAAAAGGAATAAAATTAGCAATCCATACTAATTTAGCAAGGTTATTTTTTAGGCAGTCAGCTACCACAAGTAGCTGCAATGTAAAGCCTGAACGGAGGGGGGGGAACCCTCAACTTTAGCAATCTGTTGGACTTCAAGCCAAGTGGCTTCATTCACTTCCAATCTTTTTCTACTAGATTAATACATAATTTCTTTTCCTCTTTTCTCAGCTGAGCCTGGATAGTGAAGCTGATCTGGCAGTGAACCTGTTGTTCCTCCTATGCCCAAAGTTTAGAGATTTTATAACTCCTTATAATTTGTAAATTTGTTGTTTTACAGCCCTAGGGGATTTAGTGTTAGCCCAGATGGCTCTGCTTCATATCCATGAACCCTTTTCACCCTGGAAAAAATGCAGAACTTTTCAAGAAGTGGCATGCACTCAAGTTAGCCAAGTCCCTCTGTGATTACAAGCTTCTTTCAATGATGATTAAAGTCCCTGAAATAGCACCCCACTATCATAAGCACTAAATAAGGGTCCGAATATGCCTATTTTCTCCTTGTGTTACTTCCCTTCTTCTGTTGTCTTATGACTATGGAGGCTGATCTTTGTCTTTTGTTTTTGTGTTTTGTTTTGCATGGCAGCGTGTCCATCTACCTGCTGTTCATTTGGTTATATCATCCAGCTGAATCTTGTGTTGTTTGCCTCCTGATGTGCTGCTTGCTCTCAGGCCAAAGAGCACAGGGTCTCTAGAAAGTGGACATTCTTCATTTGGCAGGTGCATACAAACAGATGGAGTTCCCTGTGATTTCTTCTGGTAGTGCAAGATTCTTGCATCAATTTTTTCTTCAGATCATTTTGGTTTTGATGGGGTCTAGCCAGCTAGCCTTAACTGCTGGTAGCAACTGACTGTGTTTTTCTGCCTTTTTGATGGTCCAGAGCAGGACGGAGAACTGTAAAGAATTATTCTCTGGCAGAATATTCAGTGGATCATAGTGTGTAACCACATTTGAATTTAGGAATTTTTCTGGACATGGTACGTTAGTGCAATAGGCACAATCTGTTTGTGCCTTGATGTTTATTTGAGATCTGGACTCCAGCTGTATTAGAATATTACCACAACATAAGCAGAAGCTTTTGCACCAGAGGGAATATATACATTGCATAAGAAAGGGAAACAGAAGTTCAGTGACTTGCTTAAAGTACATAGTAACCAAAATGTTATGAAACCCTACGTTAACTGTGAGTTCTGCTATTGATTCATTGGGGTTTGATATTCAATCCGTGTACTCACGTCTTATTCTCAGTTCAGTGGCCCTCAATGTCATACAGCCAGATCCATCAATGGCAACCTGCCTGGAATGAAATGCAGCAGCTGCTTAACACTACTCAGTTTAACTCTGCATGTGGTTCATATTAGAAAGAAAGAAAAGTCCCAGCCAACTGAAACTGGAGGGAGAGATTTAGCTAAAAAAATGTAATTATCTAAATTAGAGCTCTGGCCATGATTACTATACAATGACTGTCAAGGCAAGTGTGACAAACAGAACCAGTCACAGCCTTGGTTTCACATTTTCACTGTGCCATTGCCTCTGATCTCACCCAAATCCTTTCTACTTTTATTTTCTTTAAACCTTGCAAAATGTTCTAATTTTATAAAGACTGAGGTAATTGAAAACTTCCATTGCTAATTGCTTCCTCAAACTGTGCAGGCATCCTCTGGTGTTACCATAGTATCCTGTGAAGCAGAACAAGTACTGAAAACTGATTTTCTGGGGGATAAATGTCTTCTAGCTGCATCTAGGAAAGTGCTAGTGGTGCCTCCTCAATAAGTCATTACACATGGGTGATGGATTCATTGCTCCAGGGTATCTTTTGTTGATATTTATGTTCCTGTTCTGAGGGTTATTTTTTTCCTGTAAGACAAGTTTAAAAATCACCATCTTGCTTGTAAAGTTGGCAGGAATGAAACTAAAAATTCTTCTAAAGAAGTGCTGTTTAAGAGACCGTAGGGCTAAAGGCACTTTATTTATTCAATGACCAATGGGTGACAATGGCCATGGAGCTTCATCTTTTCATGCCTTGTTCCCCTGCCGTTAGAATGGCCATAAAGGTAATGCTCTTTACAACACACTTTGAAAAAACATTCATTTTAAAGCACTTTGTAGGAAAAATTTATTATAATTGAAACCTAAATTTGTTATTAGCAGAAGTAATGCAATATTTCATTAAGAGCAACCCATACGAAAGACTGTATTTCTCCTGTAAGGATTAAACATCAGTTTAAAAAAAAATATTTCCTCCATTTCCTATGTTAAGAAGGATCAACTGGTGAGTATGATGATAGTACACTAATTTTTAGTGATAGCAGTTTGGCTGCATCTGCTCACCAAATACTGTTTTGCTTTTCTGTTACAGAAGTCAGTATATACTGAGGACATGATATCTATTTCTTACTCTATTTATCTGTTATAGAAGGCACTTTCAACATCGTGTACTGACCTTTCTAGCCAAATGCCTCTTGAATGATATCTTGGTTGATACCCATGAAACATAGTCCATCTCAGAAAATTCATAGTCATCTCAGTTTTTGTTGTTGTCGTCTTGCTTTTGTGTGTGTGTGTGTGATTAAGACAATTTGTTCACTGATTCTGTACTTTTAAAAAAGATGTGGTTAAGGCTGCTCCTACTCAGTTTTCAAACAGCAGTGTACAGTAAGAGTGTACTATTGCTGTGTGGGAAACAAAGACAATGTAACAAAAGGGTTACAGAGCAAATATATTTGAATTTCAGTGTTATAATGATTCACAGGGAAAATATCTAGTTGAAAATTCAGTAGCAAAGCTGAATTTATGAAAGATTATCATGCAAATAGATGAATAAGTAAAAGCAAGTTTGACAACAGGCTTTCTGGATTCTCCCTCTCCCCAAGCTTGATATGTGTTCTTATGCAGAGTGCTCTCCTCTCATGATTCTGCCTCCCAGCATCTGTCTACCTGTAACTACCTGCCCAACTTTATCTGATGTTCTCTTTATAAACCTCTTCTATGTGTACAAAGGACTTTGGTATTAACTGATAGTTGTGATGGTGTTGCTTTGTGTTGCAACGAGACCTTTTTACACTTTTACTAAAGATTAGTACAAAACAGGTCAAAGATTTCAAACCTCCAGCTGTTGTAAATAATTTGTTATACTGGAAAAAAACCCAACACAGATGATAGTGGTTTAATCACTGGCATACTGCCCGAGTGTCCCTCATCCTATTTTGCAAAGTTGTTTAATTTCCTTTTCCATTTAGCAAGGCCCTTCTGTCATGAAAATACAGTTAGCTCTATCTGTGTGGCTAGTTTTTATTCAGCTGATCTTGGTATGATCAGAAATTCAGTTCAGACTTTCAGCAAGAGGTCTGACTGAGCGGAGCACTTTTGATCTGCACTGAATTATTCCTCTATCATCTTTGTGAACACCTGAAATCACTGACTTGTTATGCAGAGGTCAGTTTTCAGTCATTGGTCACCTATAATAGACATGACCCAGCAACCAAGGAGGGAAAGTTTTATTCAATTAAAATTTCCCTGAGTCATCCAGTCTCTTTAGAATGAAGAATCTAAATAATGGATTGCATGAAGATAGATAACATTCTCAGCATCCACTTTGTTTCACTCTTCAACACAAAGGGAAAAGAGAGAGTATGGGAGTCAGCTAAGTGAGATAAATGGGAATGAGGGTCTGGGAATATGAGGAAATAGACTTAATAAGCAGCAAGTAAAAGAATGCTTCAATAATTTAAAGTGTCTATAAATCAGTGAGGGCCCAGTGACATTTAACCAACTCATGAGGAACAGCAGCAAGAACTGTTATGATATGTCAGCTGTATTGGTGGATGGATAGAGTACAAGTGAGCCATCAAGGAGGAGTGAAGTAAATAGCAACTATGCTGTAAAAAAAGTTTTAAAGTGCATGAGGCAGAAGGATCCCCAAACTATAAGCCATTTCCTTCACATTAAGAAATAATGTATTTTGCTAATGTATGGAACTTCGATTACTACACCAATTACAGAAACTATCTCTAAACATCTCTTAGTACAGCCTAAAGGTTTTCCTATGTATACCCTTAAGCTTTTGTTGTAATTGTTGGTATGTTTTTTCCTGAAGAAGTGACAAATATGCTCATGTAACTTTTTAGTATCACTTCTGTGTGCACCAAATTGCATGATTGTTCTTAATCTCCCACTACTTTCCTGCTAGAATGTAAATATCTGCATGCAGGAACATAATCTCCCCCTTCTCACAAGGAAAATCTTCAGACAAGTTCTTACTTGGTTTGTTGCATGCTTGGGAAGAATGGTTGCCTTCTCCAGGGAAAATATCCATTGCTGAGTGAGTTTGCTTCTCTCTGAAGAAGCAGCCTTTGAAGACAATGAAACTGCAAACTGGGGAGAGAATTTCAGGAAGACAGGCTATTGACTTAAATACGGGTTACTGGCTGGGTATAGGACAGATGGTGTTTTTGCACAGTTCAGCTGTAAAGGACTTCATATCCCAGAATTAGCTGACCTGTCTAGAAGAAAACACTGTATTTCTGATGTAGTAGAGAGTGACGTATGACTCTAAGAAACAAAACATAAGAAGTACTGAAGTAGCTGAGAAATTTGGCAAATAGTTTAAGTGGATGAGGCTTTAAATGTGGTAATGATTTTCTTTTCACAATCCTAGCATGTTGTGCGTGGCACAGATAAAATGAATGGATTTGGATTGGAGTTGGAGTTGGATTTCTCCCTGGGTCTGAAAAACTAAAGTAGAACCAAATACATATGGGTCTGTTGTCTCTGAAGTCTTTCCTCTTTTAACTGAAAACAGCCTCAATGTGATGACCTGACTGACATACTGCAGAAACCTAACTGCATACTGCTGCACACTACAGCATAAGATTTCTGGGAAGAGTTTAATAGAATAGTGTCTTAAGTCTGTGAATGTATTCTAAAATAAGAAGGTGAAGTAAGTTTGCGCTGTTAGCTAAATATGTATAAAATACTTATAACGGGATAAAAAGTATTCTGGGAATTAGATGGAAATCTGCAATGCCATTTTAGAGATTTCTTAAAGAAGCATTAAACATGAAAAATTTCATAAGATTAGAGCTATATGTGTCTGGTTCCTACTAATTGTAATCATGATACTTATTATATACGTACACAATATGGCTGTTCTGAATTATGTAGTTATGGCAGGACTATAATAGAAAGAAAAGTGAGTATACTTAATTTCCAAATGATCCAATATGCTTAGCCATTAGTTCAAATGGCTTGGGCCTGAAATAGCTAAGTCTCCTTTTAAAAATTTATGTCTTTGCACCTGAAAGGAAGAATTTCTTTTGGAACTTAACCACTCCGTGAAGACATAGAGGACAAAATGGACTTAGGCTGGAGTCAGACAAAGAGACAGAATGAGATAATGGAATTAGTCCTGTGCTCTACTGAATTGGAAGATACTGATGTGCACTTTCCAGATTAAGGCGGGTTCCAGTGCTTTGCTGAATTTGATCTTGACATATGGTCTGAACTATGTATAAAGTGTTGTCAGTATGAAACACTGTTGCTGTTGTACTGGGGACGGAGAGAAATCACAACACAAAGTTGTTCAAGTCCGGAGAGAATAGAGCCCCTTTTATTAATTAAAGACTGGTTGATATACCTTGGTTCGCAAGGATGGCAGGAGGCCATTGGTCCCTGACCAACCACCCCTTAGAATGATTGGTTAAGGCTCTATAACATCCATTCCAAAATATTTTTCCAATGTACCATAACAAAACTTGGAAAACAAGCTTGCAGGTGTTGAATAGAGAATTTGTTTACAAAACAGTCTCACTGTTTTTCATAGCTTGCATGAGAAAAGCAGGGCTCTCACAGAATGCTGCAGAAAGCTGGAAAATTTCTCTGCTGAAGGCTTTTCAGCATCCACAAAACACTTGTCCAGTGTTTGGGACAATGGTCTGCTAACCTCTGACTGTGACCAAAAACCAGGTAGTTTCATGGTGGCAATGAGCAACAGGTAGGAGTAGACTCCTTGATGTTACTTTTATGAAAACATTTTAAAGGTCATTATTTTTCTCAAAATAAAATATCCTCTTTCAGATAAATGCATCAATTTCTAATGCATAAATCTTAGCTGCATTCCTCTAATGAACCAAAGTTTCAGTCAATTTCTTTCTTTTCTTGAAGTCCATTACAATTCTCATTTAAACCTTTCAGCACATGATTCATAATTGCTTCAGTTTCAGGAGTATTCATTCTTTACCTTGCCTAGAATTACAATGAAACCTGTGGATCTTTTTTGTATTAAGGATAAATTAATTTTTTCCTGTGGATCAAGTGCATTAATTTTTAAATCATTTATTGCGGTTGCTTTTACAAATTAAGGCACAGCTTTCATGATTCAATTTCTTAGACAAGGCAAATTATTGTAGTATTAATTCATTCCACGTATATTATTTGCCCTAATAAATTTCTCCTATTTGGTCTTTTGATCACAGGTGACAAATTAGAGAGGGATAAATTTTTCTTTATTTCTTTATTCATATTTGCTGTAGGCTAAAAGAACCTTTAAACCAGTTGTATTTGTGATTCACAATTTAACAGGGCAATGAGCTGTATAACAGGGTTAAAATTCCTCCTTATCCTTAAGCAGTCAGTATGTAATAATGAGCACTGAATTACAAATGGAAATAGGAAGACCTGCAAAGCTCTACCTGGCAGGTCACTTGTTTTTTGCTTAAGAAAAACAAAGAAAAAAAGGGAGCGGGGTTGGGGGGGTGGGGCGCGGCATTTTCACAGATTGTTAGTATCCCAAATTGTACTCCTCATCTACTTTCACATGGACTTTTCAACACAGCTGTGGCTTCTGCCTGGGTCTTCATGCTGCCTGAACAGAACAGTTTAATGTATCCACAGAAGTGATTTTGGCGGGTTCTCGTGTTTCCTAGTCTTTGACTGGTCCTCTTAACCTTTCTATGTCCTGGCTAACATTCTCTCCAACACTGGAACATAAGGACCAATTAGAGCATATTTGTATCCTTGAATTAATCATTACTTGAAGCTTCTATTGAGACAGGAAAATGTTAATCCATGCTGAAAGTATTGTGGCATGGAACTGACAGCAAAATTATTTTTTCCAAGTGTGGGCTGCAGCTATCCAGGTGATCTTAAGACCGTGTCAAAGACAGAGCCTCACAGGGTTGTATTCAATCTCTCCAGTGTTACATTTAAGTTAGTCAGACTACCCTGTACTCCTCACTTCACCTCTTGCCATAGGAACATTTTCTTTCCAGGGAGAATACACTTAGAAAACAACCTTACAGCTGCATCTGCAGTATTTGTGCTGGTAGAAACACTGTCTGCTAAACACCAAGTAAGTTTTAAGAATTTTTTTTTTAATTTGATTTTAAAATCTGCAGGTCTGAGGATATAAAATTTTGTTGCACATCATTCTGCTTCTATTTCCCTGTTTCTCACTGGGAGAGTCTGCTTTATTTCCTCTGTTTTCTTACTTGTCTCCCTTGCTGTGATTCAGGCTCACTGGAATAGGAATCGGCATGCTGTGGACCTAGTGACTATACTGAGGTGTCCTGTATGGACAGGACTGGAATGCTCTCTCTCTCCCGAGTGACCCACCACACTTACTGTTGGCTTTGTACTTTGGCTCCGCTCTCAGAATTGACCAGCTCTCCAGTCTGGGAGACTGCAGAAGGATGTGCCCTAGCTCAGACTCAAGATTTTCCCATGAGGCAATACAAATGCATCAGGGTTGGTTCTTGGAGCTGAAGCCTCAAGCTGAGCCTGGCTAGGCAGGAGACAGGTTAAATATAGCCTCACAATTCCTTCTGCAACTTGGAAACAAACAGCCAAAGGAAGGATTAGAGAATCTACATGTGATCTCTTCAGAAGTGCATATACATAGAAAAGAGGTGATGGTGGAATAATGATTTTGAGTATTTGTAATCAGAGTGCACTCATGTTCATCCTGGCCATCACCTCTCTACCAGATGGAATAAGGACGTTACTTCATGTAGGTAAGGACCTGTTATTTGAATCTTTGGAGTCAGCTTGGATTTGGCCTTGAATCTCCTCTGACAAGCACCCTTCAGCAATTCTAGCGTATTTTTGTTCTTCCAAATCTTTCATTTTTAAGAATTATTTTTCCAGGTGGATATACTTCACCCATCATGTTAATTATTTATTGGTCTTTAAGAACCAAGAGTATGCTTGAAGCTGATCTCTGCAGAGAGCTGCAAAGGGAAGGACTTGAATCATCTTCTGCAGCTCACAGTGTGAGACCACCTTGGTGAATATTTGATTTGCTGAGGGAAATAGAAGTGCTCTCAGAGATGTTTTAATTAGAGTCAGTACAGGCAGACATATGTGCATTTAGAATTGCCCAGCAGATAAACCTACATTTATCAAAACTTATTAATTCTTTTAATATTAATGGCAGATGTAGTGATTTGTTGCTCTTTCTGAATTTGGGAGAAATGAGCTTCCAAGAGGATGGGAATGAATGTCTTTTTCACGCATTTTAAAGGGTAATTTTCTTTCAGATACTCTTGGTCAGGTTGTCACAGGTGGTCATTGACACTGAGCTAGATACTCACAAGTCCTTGCACACCCTAGTGACAGCAGTTCTCAGCTAGCAAAGTGGCAGGGCTAAAAGAATAGATGTTTCTATGTCAATTGTTGTGGGAAGAGATGGGATGGAATTCAGCCGCAGGCTGTGGGATGTGCCTGCAGAAGCACGTGGCAGCACAAAGGAGCACATGGCAGCACAGAGAGGCTTGTCTCTGCCGGACCCTGGGGGGAGGAGGTGTCACAAGGCAGACCCATATGGAGAGGAGCCTGCTGGAAGCTGACAGATGGGTGAACAGTGAGTGATCACCCCACAGAAGGAAAGTGTATTGCTGATGTGGCAGCATGGGATAGGTCACGTAGTGAGAATTACCATGCAAGGAAATACTGTGCCTTGGAAAAGTGTATAAAACCAACTCGTTTCTTTTGAATAAATGATTCAGATTCCCTGCCCATCTGGGTCCATGTCTCGGTCACTCTCACAAATTGTAAATTTGGTTCCCAGATCTGTAAGTACAGTGGAAACTCATAAATAAAATGTAAAAAGCACACAAGGGCTTTGAACTCCTGCAAGATTTCATGTTCAGGTGGAAAATTGTACTTAAAAATTCACATGAACAATTCAGACATCCCCACATCTCGGAATGAGATGCCGCACAAGGCACTTGAATGCACTAGAAATCCCTGAAAGGGCATTTGCTGTGGGATTTAGGCCATTGTAATGATAAGAAGTCCAGTGCACCCTGGAACATTGTTATACGTGATAAGTGTATAGTATCTAATCATATGGATGATTGAGACTGGAAGGGGCCTCTGGGGATCATCTGGTCCAATCCTCCTTCTCAGGTGGGGCCACCTAGAGCTGATTGCCCAGGACTACATCCAGATGTTTTTTGAGTATCTCCAAGGAGGAAGACTTCACAATCTCCCTTCGCAGCCTGTGCCAATGCTTAGTCACCTTCACAGTAAAACAGTGTTATCTGATGTTCAGATGGGACCTCCTGTTTTCCAAGTTATGCTTATTACCTCTGGTCCTCTGGCCTCCTCGACACCACTGAAAAGAGCCTGGCTCCATCCTTTTTGCAGTCTCCATTTGGGTATTTGTACACATTGCTGAGATCGCCCCCTGAGCCTTCTCTTATCCAGACTGAACTGTGTCCCACCTCTCAGTCTTTCCTTGCAGGATATACACTCCAGTCCCCTCCTCATCTTTCCCTCCCTTTGCTAGATCCTCTCTGGCATCATAAGATCAAAGAAAATCTGAAGGTAGATGGGATCATCAGGTCCAAATCCCCATAGCTCCATCTGTGTCTTGTATTGGGGACACCAGAATTGGACACTGTACTCCAGGCAAGGCCTCACCAGTGAATGGGAAGAATCATCCCCCTCAGCCTGATGGCAATACTCCTCCTAATGCAGTCCAGGATACTGTTAGCCTTCTCAATCAAAGGGGTATGTTGCTGGTTTCTGTAAAACTTGGTATCCACTGGGAAGTCTGGATCATTTTCTGCCAAGTTCTTTTGCAGCTGAGTGGTCCCCAGCAGTTGCCTGGGGTTGTGGCTCCCCAGGTACAGGACTTGGTACTTTTCCTTGTTGAATTTCACAAAGTAGCTGTCATCCCATTTCTCCAGCCTGTCAAGGTCACTCTGGATGATGGCTGAACCCTCCAGTGTATGACCCAGTCCCCCCAGTTTTGTATCATCAGCAAACATTCTGGGGGGTTCCAGTTCATTAAGGAAGGTGTTTAACAGGATCAGACCCAGTACTGACCCCTGGGTTAAACTGCTACTTAGTGGCCTCCAAGTAGAATTCATGCCACTAAGCAGCATGTGTGAAAATAGACTTAGGGAACTGTGGCAGTTGTCTGAGAAGACGTGACCGAGGGCCTTCTGTCTTCTACTAAATAAGTGCCATTTCCCCTTATTAACAGTCTTTTCTTTTTCTTTTTTCTTGATGTCAATACCACTTAGATCAAGCTATCACTTTCCTGAAAAAAAAAAAAAAAGGAGAAAATATCTTCATTATCTCTGTCTTAAACATCCACTTATGTTGTAGGATAACACAATTTTAACATTTTTGGCGAGATTATATCAGAGGGATTAAGCATCTGTTTTCTTAAACCATTGTAGCTTTGGGGCTCTGAGGGCTTTAGGATCAGGCTCATTCAGCCCTTCTTGTTGGGAATATTCTGCTTTGGGTAAGCAGTCAGCTACTTACTGACCTGAAGAGATAATACTGCTGCAGTTGGTGATAAGGGCAGTTGAGATACTTGGATATTCATCCTAATTCAAATGATATTTAAGGATTTTATATAAAGTAGACAAGACTCAATAAGAGAGGGAAGATCCTGAAATATTTATCAGAACGGGGATTAGGGCTTGAGTCTCTCTGGTGAATGCCCTAACAACCAGTCTACAGAATTCTTCTTTTGCTTTCTCTATTGCTCCCTGAGTAGCCACGTGTTTCCTACAAAAGAGAACAACTTCAGAGGCAGACCATAGGAGAGCGTTTCCTCAGTACACTGACACAGACCTAAGTTCAGAGCTCTGCACAAATCAGAAAAAGGAATTAGTACAGTGGCCTCCTATGTGCTAGGCTCAAATCATTAGATTTCTGGATGTGAAAGGAGGCATCTCTTTCTCCGGTTCTTTGTGTGGGATTAAATGTAATTTGACAGTACTCTACAGTCAAATTGCATCAGAAGTCTAGAAATGTCTAGGTTGTGCATCCCATAGGCCTGAGGAATTACTAAATCTTGGGTACTACTCAGCCAATGAGGCACTGATAATACTGGGAATTTAAAAAGGAAAGAAACAATAGATTTTCAAAAGTGAGACTTCATAAATGATGGGTTTTAGCACCCAAAGTGCTTCATGCCCTGGTAAATTGTCCCTAAATTTGTGGTCTCTTTAAAGGAAGGTGCTCTTAAGAGTGTTAGAACACTTTCATCTTATGTGGGGAAAACAAAAGAAAGAAAGGAAATTGAAAGGATTGTTTTTTTCCTGTTAGTGACATGTTTATTATGTTTCCAGGAGAACTTTTGTGTCGATTGCTCATTAAAAACTGTGTGTAGCACACAGAGCCTTTCCTGCAGTTGCAATATTTCTCTTTCTTTTCCAGGGTTGTAGCTAATCATTATGAATTCTGAAAAAGTGATAATCAGGAAGTATTGGCATAGGGATGTTTTTAAAAGAGTGCTAACACTGAGTAGAAAATGAAATGTCAAATTGACCCAGCTCTTTTTTTTTAATTTTTGTCCATTAAATAGAGCTTCTTACAGTCATATTAGTCAAGATATCATTGATTACAAGAATCCTTATTAAAATTTGTTAAAACCTCACACTTCACAGACAATTTTTTTGAAGGTTGCTGGCATGAAAGCACAAATCCTTCTCACTATCAGAAAGCAAATCTACACAGAGGTCTTATAAAAACAAAAAGAGGGGAAAAAGTAACAGAAAATAGCAGCATATTAATTGTTATGCTGTGCATAGCTATTCTTTGGCAGAGGGGCAAAAATCAGCAGCTTTAAGTCATTCATGTAGCAAACGCCTACATCTGTAGTTAAAATTTCTCTCCCTTTGTGTATTTTGTGGCATTTATTTTTATTCGCATTGTCTTCAGTTAGATTGCAAACTGTGTGGATCAGAGGCTCTATCTTGTGGGTGTCTGTGAAGTATGCAACAGAATTGGCTATTATGTAAATTGACTTCTCATAACCTTTGATGGTGACATGGCAGAATGGCTTGATGAGAACAGTGGGTGTTGTCTGCCTTGTCTTTTGTCACTGTCTCCCACAACATCCTCATACGTCAGGTCAGGAAATGTTGGCTAGATGAATGGACAGTGAGGTGGATCAAGAACTGAATGGCAGAGATCAGAGGGTCATGATCAGTGGAGTGGAATCCATTTGGAGGCCTGTTGTTAATGGTGTTCCCCAGGGAGCAATACTGTGTCTGGTCTTATTCGATGTGTTTATCAGAAACCTGGAGGAAGAGATAGAGGGCACCATCAGCAAGTTTGGGAGTTGCTGATCCACCTGAAGGCTGTGCTGCCATTCAGTGAGACCTTGATAGGCTGGAGAGTTGGATTGGGAGAAACCTAATGAGGTTCAGCAAGGGCAAGTGCAGGGTCCTGCACTTGGGGAGGAAGAACCCCAAACAGCAGCACAATCTGGGGCCTGTCATACTAGAGAGCAGCTCTGCTGGGAAGGACCTGGGAGTCCTGGTGGATGACAAGCTGACCATGAGCTGGCTGTGCCCTTGCAGCCAGAAGGGCCAATGATATCCTGAGGTGCATCGGGAAGAGTGTGGCCAGCAGGTGAAGTGAGGTGATCCTCCCCTCTAGTCAGCCCTGGTGAGACCACATCCAGAGTGCCATGTCCAGTTCTGGGCTCCTCAGTACAAGAAAGACAAGGAGCTACTGGAGAGGGTCCAGCAAAGGGCCACAAAGATGATGAGGGGTCTGGAGCTCCTCTCCTGTGAGGAGAGACTGCAGGAGCTGGGCCGATTTAGTCTGGAGAGGAGAAGACAGAGAGGGAATCTCATAAATGCATGTAAATATCTCAAAGGTGTGTGGCAAGAGGTCGGTGCCAGACTCTGTTCAGTGGTGCCCAGTGACAGGACAAAGAGCAATGGCCATAAATTAGAACACAAGAAGTTCCACCTCAACGTAAGGAAGAACTTCTATACATTGAGTGTGGTAGAGCACTGGAACAGGCTGCCAGGGAGGTTGTGGAGTCTCCCTCTCTGGAGACATTCAGATCCCACCTGGATGAGTTCCTATGCTGCCTGCTTNGATGTGAAAGGAGGCATCTCTTTCTCCGGTTCTTTGTGTGGGATTAAATGTAATTTGACAGTACTCTACAGTCAAATTGCATCAGAAGTCTAGAAATGTCTAGGTTGTGCATCCCATAGGCCTGAGGAATTACTAAATCTTGGGTACTACTCAGCCAATGAGGCACTGATAATACTGGGAATTTAAAAAGGAAAGAAACAATAGATTTTCAAAAGTGAGACTTCATAAATGATGGGTTTTAGCACCCAAAGTGCTTCATGCCCTGGTAAATTGTCCCTAAATTTGTGGTCTCTTTAAAGGAAGGTGCTCTTAAGAGTGTTAGAACACTTTCATCTTATGTGGGGAAAACAAAAGAAAGAAAGGAAATTGAAAGGATTGTTTTTTTCCTGTTAGTGACATGTTTATTATGTTTCCAGGAGAACTTTTGTGTCGATTGCTCATTAAAAACTGTGTGTAGCACACAGAGCCTTTCCTGCAGTTGCAATATTTCTCTTTCTTTTCCAGGGTTGTAGCTAATCATTATGAATTCTGAAAAAGTGATAATCAGGAAGTATTGGCATAGGGATGTTTTTAAAAGAGTGCTAACACTGAGTAGAAAATGAAATGTCAAATTGACCCAGCTCTTTTTTTTTAATTTTTGTCCATTAAATAGAGCTTCTTACAGTCATATTAGTCAAGATATCATTGATTACAAGAATCCTTATTAAAATTTGTTAAAACCTCACACTTCACAGACAATTTTTTTGAAGGTTGCTGGCATGAAAGCACAAATCCTTCTCACTATCAGAAAGCAAATCTACACAGAGGTCTTATAAAAACAAAAAGAGGGGAAAAAGTAACAGAAAATAGCAGCATATTAATTGTTATGCTGTGCATAGCTATTCTTTGGCAGAGGGGCAAAAATCAGCAGCTTTAAGTCATTCATGTAGCAAACGCCTACATCTGTAGTTAAAATTTCTCTCCCTTTGTGTATTTTGTGGCATTTATTTTTATTCGCATTGTCTTCAGTTAGATTGCAAACTGTGTGGATCAGAGGCTCTATCTTGTGGGTGTCTGTGAAGTATGCAACAGAATTGGCTATTATGTAAATTGACTTCTCATAACCTTTGATGGTGACATGGCAGAATGGCTTGATGAGAACAGTGGGTGTTGTCTGCCTTGTCTTTTGTCACTGTCTCCCACAACATCCTCATACGTCAGGTCAGGAAATGTTGGCTAGATGAATGGACAGTGAGGTGGATCAAGAACTGAATGGCAGAGATCAGAGGGTCATGATCAGTGGAGTGGAATCCATTTGGAGGCCTGTTGTTAATGGTGTTCCCCAGGGAGCAATACTGTGTCTGGTCTTATTCGATGTGTTTATCAGAAACCTGGAGGAAGAGATAGAGGGCACCATCAGCAAGTTTGGGAGTTGCTGATCCACCTGAAGGCTGTGCTGCCATTCAGTGAGACCTTGATAGGCTGGAGAGTTGGATTGGGAGAAACCTAATGAGGTTCAGCAAGGGCAAGTGCAGGGTCCTGCACTTGGGGAGGAAGAACCCCAAACAGCAGCACAATCTGGGGCCTGTCATACTAGAGAGCAGCTCTGCTGGGAAGGACCTGGGAGTCCTGGTGGATGACAAGCTGACCATGAGCTGGCTGTGCCCTTGCAGCCAGAAGGGCCAATGATATCCTGAGGTGCATCGGGAAGAGTGTGGCCAGCAGGTGAAGTGAGGTGATCCTCCCCTCTAGTCAGCCCTGGTGAGACCACATCCAGAGTGCCATGTCCAGTTCTGGGCTCCTCAGTACAAGAAAGACAAGGAGCTACTGGAGAGGGTCCAGCAAAGGGCCACAAAGATGATGAGGGGTCTGGAGCACCTCTCCTGTGAGGAGAGACTGCAGGAGCTGGGCCGATTTAGTCTGGAGAGGAGAAGACAGAGAGGGAATCTCATAAATGCATGTAAATATCTCAAAGGTGTGTGGCAAGAGGTCGGTGCCAGACTCTGTTCAGTGGTGCCCAGTGACAGGACAAAGAGCAATGGCCATAAATTAGAACACAAGAAGTTCCACCTCAACGTAAGGAAGAACTTCTATACATTGAGTGTGGTAGAGCACTGGAACAGGCTGCCAGGGAGGTTGTGGAGTCTCCCTCTCTGGAGACATTCAGATCCCACCTGGATGAGTTCCTATGCTGCCTGCTTTAGGTGACGCTGCCTTGGCAGGGGAATTGGACTTGATCTCCAGAGATCCCTTCCAACCCCAACAATTTTGTGATTCTGTGACTTGAATTATATGCATATATTATAACAGCATAGGTAATGCTGTTCATCCAAGACAAAACATTGAAACCAGTCCTTGGGTTTTAGGCAGCCTGGTTAGGCAAAACTTCTCATATTATTGAAAGTTTTACATGGGTAAAGGTGAAATGAAAATTTGATTAATAAAATTATTATTATTCCATGTTCTGGAGCTACATCCATTTCCTTCTCATACCCTTGTGCCCAGGAAGATATAATGAAAGCAGTGGTAAAATTAAATGTTCCTCGTATTACTGCAGCAAATCCCACGTGTACCTATATTTGTGTTTGAGGGAAAAGAAAAAGGTCTGTCAAGCAGTAGTGCTACCTTTTTGTGTCTGTTTTATTTCAGTTGTTAGAAAAAGGCTGTTGTACAGGGAAATTTAGGAAAATAGTGTTTTGCAAAGGAAAAAAAGGTGGAAAATTTCTTATACATTTTCATAGAGAGCAACTGTATCTTCATGCTCAAGAGAAGACAGACAGTTTAACACTGTTCTCTTTGTATAATTTATTTTTTAATTAGAGTATACTCTATATGAATGATAAGGCAGTATTTGGATTACTAAAAATCCCCAACAGTCTGTGTACTGGTGCATCTTGTGAAATGTGGTTGCAATGAGCCAAAATGGTGAAAGAAGGGCACAGGAAACACACATTTCTGTATAGATTTTACAGTGCTTTCCTGTCTTCTGATAAATTCGGATGTCATTGTCCCTTGGCACACCTATTTTTGCACGTTGCTTAGGATCCCAGCTATATTTTTGCTGCAAGTCTCCTGATTGCTCCTCTTTACTGTGCCTGGGCAATCATTGAAGGGTGGCCTTCAATCTTGCTCTGTCCCTCCTCGTCCATCCTATCTGTCAATGCAGGGGCTGCATTCACAGACAGGAAAACATAGCCAGGACATCCTTGTTTCTTGAAACCTTGAGCTGAACTGGAAGTTTTGAATGCATTACTGCTCTCTGCCTTCTGATCAGAGAGCCCAGAGGATTTAGAACTACTTTAGGACCCATACATCACTATGCAGTACTAGTTGCACCCCGCATCTGGGTGAAATCTGGTTTAAACAGCAAAATACCAAAGAGATTTCCACAGTTTCTGAGTTACTGCTCAATAAGTGTTGACTGTTTTTAATATCATGTGTTATTAATCCATTGGTTCCACTGTCACAGAGAAAAATCCCTGACGTTTTACCTATTTGTTTGCATAAAGTATGAGGAAATGGAATTGACTTTTCTTTGCTTGGACATCTTGTTATTCTAAATATTTCTTCACCCTTGTCAACATATCAGCAAAATAATTTTAAGTAATCTGTTGAAAATAATAATAAAACCCCCATTTAACTGTTAAAGTATAAACAAATCAAACACATTACAGACTCTCTTGTTATGGTTCTAAAATCATTTGGGCTTGAAATTAAGATTGGCAGGCCATGACTGCATTTAGTAAAGAGAAAATGAAGTATTAATTGTTCTATTTTTCAGTAACCAGTCTGCAATTTGAATATCTAATGAGTTTCTTCTGTAACCTCTAGGTGATATAAGACTTTACTTACCTTGGCATTGTTCAAATGGAATTCCCAACATGCCCTAGTTCTTATGTTTTGGTTTTTTTTGTGGTTTTTTTTTTTTTTAAAGTGGCATTGAATTTTCCAGCTTCTTTTTCAGCTTTGCTGCTCCTGTCATGGACAGAGAAATAATATCAATAATCTGAAACTTTCAGATTTCACTTCCTTTGAAGTTCTGAATAACTGATATTTTGAGAGAAGCTGCTATTCAAGGACTTTGTAAAATGAAATGTAGTAAGATGCAAATAAGGCTTTGGGTTGACTGGCCTACTTCTGAGATCTAGGGTTTGATTCTGCTCATTGCGTGAGCAGTAGGAGAGTTAAACCTGATAGTATTCCAGTGGTAGAAACTTAGAGTGTTCATTCAGATTAAGTATCTTCTGCCTTGCTTAAAGCTTTATTTACTACTTGCCGAATTATGAATTTTACTGTAAAAAGTCTTTTGAGGCTTGTAACTACACCTTTGTTCCATGTGCCTGTTGTTTAACCAGATGCCTCACACTACTTCAGTCTGAATGGAAATAAATTAAAAGCAATAAAATCACGCTGATCTATTTTGTTCTTACTCAGTGGCTTTCCTAGTGAAAGTCACTAGGCAAAAAGGCAAAATGTAGGCTTTCCTCGTGAATAGATTCAGGCATCTGCATCACTGAGTACTTAAATATAAACCTGTTATCTGTAGTGATTCATTAATTAATGATCTGCCCAAGCAGACACAAGGGAGAAGAAAACATGGGTAGAACTCTTGGAAATGGAATTAATATTCAAATACTACAGACAGTTTTCAAGAGGGCAGCCAAGTGACTCAAATGAATAATGAAGTATGTCTTAAAATTGCATAGAAACTGATGAACCTGTGGATAAGTACATCAGGTCAGTTTCATTTCATGGAAATGAAAGAATGTCTCTGTGGGAGGGACGGGGAAGGAAACATTCATCTTGATGTATTTGATAGATCTTATTACCTTTTTCCTCTCTTTTCATAGCCTAATGTCTACAATATTTGTAAGACACAATGTGATGACAATTAATCTAGTGAAAAAGTGTTTTGAGGCATACTTTGCTGAAAATGTGGGGCAACCCAAGTGTAGGAAATGACAGCTTGGAACATTAATGGAGGGAAGGGATGTTCTTGATGTTAAAGATCCAGCAAAGGGGTTTTTGGAGGTCTGGTTTCACCTCTCAAAGCTTTTGAGTGCTGTACGTGATGTTGAGCAAGTCACTCAAGCATGGGTTCTTTCCTCAGCATCTGGAGTTAACCCCTTGGGAGCTTTTGAAAATGACATGCCATAAACTGTCAGCAGCACTTTTGTGTTTGTCATAGTTTCCACTTATACTTTTAAAATTCATCTCTATCATGACAGAGAGGAATTCTGTTGATCCTTTTACCTTGGCCTTTGACAAATCCTTATGACTCACTCTCTCAGTTTTGAGTATGCTTTCAGCAAATTGCTGTCCGCCTTGTAAGACAGATCTCTTTCCTTCCCCTGGAAGTCATTCACAAGTTGTGATGTCTTGATATTAATTGGCTTATACAGAGATATGGCTTATACAAGTACTCGTAAATGTTGGCACAAAGCTTTTACCTGATTTCAGATATGCTGTATGTTACAGTACACCGAGTGGAAAGGGCCAATAGAACACTTAACACAAATTATTTTAAGTACTATGTCAGTAAAAATAAGTCTGTGCAATAAATCAGTAAGTTGTGCTAATACTAAATAAATAAATAAGATATTCTTTACTGCAAGGTGACTCACTGGAAAAGGTTGATTAGAGAAGTTGTGGATGCCTCATCTCTGGAAGTGTTCAAGGCCAGGTTGGAGGAGACTTTGAGCACCCTGCTCTAGTGTCTCTGCCCATGGCCAGGGGATTGGAACTAGATGTTCCTTCCAATCCAAACCATGTTTTTATTCTATAACTTAAACTTGCCACTCTTTGGAGCTCTTGTTCTTAAATCTGCCTGCAAGGAAATGCACGCTTTTGTACAGAAGTATGAAATGATTATCACCAGAGCATGGCCTGAATTGTTGGAGGAAAAGTTTTCATGTGAGCTTTTCATGCAAAGTTTTCTGTGAAGCTGGTTTCGCATGATGTGATGATTGTGGCTAAAGGGTTACTTCATGTGCCTACTGCTCACTTCTGCCTGACAGCAGCATTTAGTCTGTCACTTGGTTTGGCAAAACACTCCATAGAGCCTGGCTTTCTACAGGAGCCAGCTGTTTAATAATAAAACACCCTTAGAGACCAGGTGGTTTAGCTGTTGAATGTTGACCTTGTATAATAAACCAGTGCTGCCTCTAGACATATTGTACTATGCAGGCTGGTATTAGAAGATTTAAAGTTTTATACAGGAATTTACATGGGTTTTCTTTACACTCTAATTTTAGGAATTGGATGTGTTCATGGTTTTACAGCTTTTTCTAGCGAATAGTCTACAGCTTTTTCATGTTACTTCTTGAATCTCATCCCACCCTCTAAGCAAAATGTCGTTTTTTTCTATATATAGAATACCAAGGGCAATTCATAAAAGCTCTCTGTGACTTCATTTTATGTAGTCCAGATAATTCAAATAGACAACTTTGATGTTAGAATACTAAGTTGTGTTTCTGACACCATAAGCCAATAGCAGAGGACTGATTATGTTGTCAAAAGACTGGCATTATGTTTCTCATGATCAAACACTGAGAGTAAAGGCTGAACTAAATATGAGAAAAAGAAGTAAATTTTTTTAAACATGCACTTGTATAATAGGACTATCAAATCTTTATTGTCAGAAGTCAGGACATAAAATGAAAATAGAAATTCTGATTTGAATGGTTTGGTTGAATTGGTTTAGTATTCAGTCTTGCCTAACCATTCTTGTTGAATTGTCTTTATTTTCTCAATAGAATAGGATAACATATCACTTCTCTTATGTTCTGCCTCTTTTAATCTATGAGATGAAAAAGTAAGAGAAGCAAATTGGTTTTGCAATATTGTTGACTATTATTCTGAAATTTTATGCAGAAATGGAGAACAAATTATAATGTTTTTTTTTCACATTCTCTTGCCTCTACTCCCAGCAGAGTAAAATAAAATATCATGTCTTGAAAGTCTAATGCTCTCATGAAAAAGTTAAATTACTAAATTGTATCTATTTTTGCTCTGTGGGGAAAAAAGCTATGATGACTTCTCAGCAAATTATATCTCTCTAGAGCTGATTTTCTTACTAAACTTTTTGTCAGTTTAATACAAAAAGAAAAAAAAAGAAGAGGAAGACAACAATCCATACCTATTAAAATTAAATGTAAGAGAAGAGTTATGATTATTCATAATAATGGAATAATTTCAGCTGCTGACTTGTGAATATCATTGCAATTATCCATCTTTGCCCTACCATCTCTATGTGGGCACATTTTTGAATGTGTGGTAACACAAGAAACAGCAGAATTTTGTGCTTAGTTTTATGGTTTACTTCACAGGGTGGTGGTTGGTCAAAGCTTGGACTGATGATTGTGGAAGTCTATTACAACCTGTATGATTCTGTGGCTCAATAATTGGCTAGGAAAGATGAACATACAGTCTAGTATCATTTTTAAACACAGTGGCTTTAATGTCTGGAAAGAGGACTTTCCTTCTGACTTGGGTAGCCTGCTATGGAGTAGCTCCTGAGCAGGTGCAGATTGTAGCCTTATTTAACCTATTCACAAGTGGCAGAACTTCTAAAGTTCCCCAAAACTTGTGGTTATATAGAAATATCTTAAATGTGTTCACCACATAGAGAAGGAGATTGTATTTTGCCCCTACCCCCTCACTATATTTTTTGTGGGTATTTGGGAACTGTGAAGATGAACGGTGTGGGCACTGCTTTGAACAACTCTATTTTGGTAAGATGCTTTAAGTGAAATGGATACAGGTCTGTCAGATGTATCACAAGTCTCAGGGAAACTAAGTGGCAACTGTTTTGCCAGACTTTTTCTACTTTCTGCTCTTGTATCTCCTGTATTTTGTGAGCTCTTTTAACAAAGACCAGAAATCCTCTTTCATTTTGGAATTTACAGTGTTTTATCTAGAATCTGACCTGATGGTCAGATGTCTATAATGTCTTTCCATACATAACACATAGGAACTTCTTTCTTGTAGCAACTTTTGTGAGTTAGGCCTGTAGGTGTATCCCTTGCCCAGCTATATGTCAGGGCAGCCAGTGTCACTGAATCCGCACCTTTCTTACTCCCTGGAGAGGTAAGGAAACCTCTGCCTTTTCTGGAGTCAAACAACAAATATCATCCAAGTTATCTTTCTCTTTGAGGATAACTTTAAAAGATTTAATTAAACAGCTCTGAAGTGCAAAGGGAAAAAGGAATTTCTCAAAAATCAGTAGGTTTATGAAATCCAAGGCAATTTAACGTAAGAGTGAGCAATGAGTTACGATAATGAAAGTCATAGAATCTCATTGAACCATACTGTGACTACTTGCACCTTTTAAGAGAAGCTGTATTACAAATCCTTGACATTCTACTGTGGTCTGTAGTGTTAATAAAAAATCCTTGCCTGATTCTATTTCTAATTTGCAAAGATTAGTCTCTAGGACATGCAAAAAATGTGTAAACCTAGGCAGTATAATTTTACATATGGAACAGCAAGAAATGTGTTTAAGACGTAAGATGTGTTATAGGAGATTGCTTTTTCTCCAACTTTCTAATAATTTAAGATCCCTTAAGGGAAAGAGAGGAATAACATATTTATCTAAACCTACTGTTAAGTAGGTTAAGAAATATAGTAATCACTTATCAGAGCGATATAAGTGAGACTGACTTTCCTTTTTTCCCAAGAGAATTGTGCTGTGATCCATGATTCTTGTATAACCCCTGTTTATGTTTCACTGCCTCCAGGCATTAAATATGGGCTTAATAGAGCTTGTGGTAGGCAGAATGACTAATTACTTGAGCTTCTGACCCTGTTCTGCTCTGGAAAGATTTAGTATCTATTGACATGGGTGCACCCACCCCTGTGTTTTGATTATTGATCATCCTTTAGCAGTCACTGGCTGATGCAAGCACTACTGTAATTGTAAAAATTATACGATTTTATGTTCTGAAATTATGCATCAATGAAGAACTGAACTAAATGCATATCTTTCAAAGAGTCTTGGGATGCAAGTTTGTCCTTCATTTGGGCTACAATTCTCTGTATGCTAATATTACCCAAAACAATCTTCTCCATTTGTCACACAACCAGGACAGGCATACTCCTCCTCTCCCTTCCTGCCCCACGTTTATATTTCTCTTCTTTATTAATGATGAGTTTTGGGGGGTTTGTCTTTTATCACGAGTCTCACCCAGCTGAGATGTCAGCAAACAGAGTGAAATGAACACCATCTATGGATTTTTCATAAGTTTTGGAAAAAACCCTGTCTTATCTCACTTCTTTTAAGGAAAAAAAAGACAACCTAGTTAAAAATGAAACTTTTCTATATGTTTTTTTTAAAAAAAGTCTTTGTTTCTTTGTGTTGCTACATTACTGTCAACATCAAACTGGCCATGCCAGGTTGTTGCTGTAGGGTTGTCCATGACTAGCAGATTGTGTGGAACAGGGTATTACAGGAATTTTTGAAATGTCTGTTAAGTTTACAAAAAAACATCGTTTCAATGCAAAAATGTTCAAAGACATGAATGATTTTACTCCTGTGTCTGTCTCCTTGACTCGTGATTTTTTTTTTTTTTTTTTTGGTTAGAAAAAGGGCTATTGGAAAAGAGGAGAACTTCATGTCATGTAAGACATATCTGCTTTGGAGGAAAGTATGCTGTCTCTCTTACAGTACATGAAGGATTGTCTTTGACATTGTTTTCAATAAGGCATAGCTACAATTCCCCAAGGAGTTACTGAACATACTGTACATGCTTCCAGAACATCATTAGAACCTTCAAACAACAAAAAAAAAAAGCAGGGGGCAAAAGTTTTACAAATCCTCTTCTACTGAAGTCAGAGACAAATGGAGCAATGTTTTGTCCCTTCATGAGCCTTGAAGGAGCGTTCCACAAAATAAATGGATCATTGGCAACGTGTCATTCTTTTTTTCCTTTGTGGGTTTTTTTTTTTTTTTTTTTTTTTTTTTTTTTTTTTTTTTTTTTTTTTTTTTTTTTTTTTTTCTTTTTTTTTTTTTTTTNTCCTTTGTGTGTGTTTTTTTTTTTTTTTTTTTTTTTTTTTTTTTTTTTTTTTTTTTTTTTTCCCTAATTGGTGTACTTTCACACATTTTGGATAGCACTTGTGTAATAAATCCTGAGTATACTCCTTCTGTAACTGCTACCAGTGACTGTATTCTGTATTCTAGAGGTCGGGCCTGTCATTCATACAGAGCCAGACAGGCTGGAAGAATGGGCTGCCAGGACCCTGTGAAATTCATCAAGGTTGAAGATAAAGTCCTGTGTCTGGGAAGAAATAATCACTTGCACCAATGCAGGCTAGAGACTGACTGGCTGAGGAGCAGCTGACAAGGCTCTGGGAATCTGGGTAGACAGCGAGCTGCACAGCTTGGTAGGTGATGAGAGACGACACACCATGGGAGGATAAGATCTCAGCGCATACATTGAAACAAGGGAGATTATGTCTGGATATAAAGAAAGTCTTTTTCAATATAAAGAAAGTGACACAGTGAAAGAAACTTCCCAGAGGCACTGTATTCTCCTCATCCTTGGAGATTTTCAGGGCCAAACTGAATAGAGCCTTGAATAATAAGGTGTAAGCTCATAGTTTCCCCTGCAGGTAGAGCTGGAAGTTGGATTTGAGTCTTCAGCAGTTTCTTCCAAGCTGTTATCCCGTGATTCTATTTTAAATATCAATAGGTTCCTGGATGCTAATACGCTGGATAATATACCCTTTGTTTTCACTTTTGTTATTAACGTTCTTGTTCTGTTAGACAAAATATATTGCAATAAACAATACTAACACTTGTCTGTTGAGTGTCTAGCAGTTACTCAAGATAGACAGTGACCAGTTCATGAGGGACCTTATGGTCTTTGGATAGTTTTGCAAAGCTTTGCATATTCTTTCCTAGCAAGAAGAATAAAAGAAGTTGTTAAAAGTCTTTCTTTGCCTTTCGCTACTATTTTAAGAACTTAGATATGTTTCAGTATCCTTGAAGACATATAGCTGAAGATTTGGTGCTTTTTTTATAGTCTTGTAAAGACTTTATTGATGCATTTCACACAGTGAAAAATAGAAGCAAGAAAGCATAACTTGCAAATAACAATTTAAAATGAATAGAATAAAATGGAAGAGTGGTGTCTTCTGTAATCCAATATTTATGCATAGATTTCAAATACGGAGAATTGTTTTCCACTCTTTGTGCATTTACTCTTTTCACACTTCTTTCATTATTTTTGGCGCTTCTCCTTTGCTTTCACATGCTTTTATTTCATATTTTGGTACAGAGTTCAGATGAAAGGAATGGCCTTAGTGGCTGATGTGAATATGGGCCCAAAAATATTTTTCCAGTAGTGAAAAGTTGGCGGCTCCTCCTGAGCAGAACACATGAGTTATTTTAATAAGAAAATCTTTGCTTTAATAGTTTCAGTTCAAAAAATTTCAGAAGTAGACTTCTGAAGTCTATTTAAATTGGACAAATTTATTTTAAAATTATAGAGAAAGTTATAAGACAATTTCTTAATGCAAATGAGATTTCAAAATCATAGAATCACAGAACAGTTCGCAGTTGGAAGGGACCTTAAAGATAATTTGTTTCCAACTCTGCTGCCATGAGCAGGGGTACCTTGCACCAGACAAGGTTGCTCCAACCTGGCCTTGAACACTTCCAGGGATGTGGCATCCACTTCTCTGAGCAACCCATGTCTCACCACCCTGACATAAAGAACTTAGTCCTCATATCTAATCTAAACTTATCCTCTTGAAGCTTAAAACCGTTACCCATTGTCCTATCAGTTCTAGAACTGTCTACAGTTTATTCCAGAAAATAATGTTGCTCTACTGAAGTACAAGTTTTGTCCCTTTACTTCAGATTTGTAATAAAAGTCACTCCATTGTAGAAAAGGCAGAAATATGTCCTTTAGACATGATTTCTGCCAGTGTAGCAAACAGTCATTGGAAGAACATCTGAATTTAAGACAATCTGTTTGAAAATTGTCTGGACTCATTTAGTCTGTGTGCACAGGACTTTTTGTTAAAAATAAAAGTTCACTGGAATTTTTTGTGTTATGATGTGAGTATTCTTTAATAGATTGGCATCTGTCCACTTCCTGATTTAGCAGGTTCTACTTTCTGGGAATTTTCTTAAAGCTGAAATAATGATGAAGTTATCTTTCTGGTTTTTATTGTTTTTCCCCTTGTTACACCTGTTCTTTTTGTTACATCTCTGTTCTTTTAGTTTGTATATATGTATGTACATGAAGAGTTTTGCCTAACAGAGTCAGCAGTAATTTCTTACTTACTCTTCTGGGTTTTGTAGCAGGCTTTTAGGCTCAAGAGTCTTTCTTTTTAAGCCTGACCTTCAAACTCTGAAAATTGTTTCCTTTTAGCGTACTAAGTATACTTAGTGGCAGGGAATCTTATAATGAAACAGAAACAGTTTCAAGGGATTTGGTTTGGGGGTCTCAGAGGAAGGACAGAGATTTTGACTGCTTAGGTGAAATATTTTCTTGTTTCCAAAATAATTTATTTATATTTCATTATTTCCATAGTATAAGAAAAAAAACTATTGTAAGAAAACTAGTTTAGTTAAGGAATGGTCTTTTAATCTCCGATGACTTCCAAACAGACATGTTGGTTGAGATACGTCATTTCTCTTAACTCCTAATAAAATACTTCTGTTGAATAAAATACTCATATTGGTTCCTCTTGAATTACAATCCCTGTTTTGATGAAAGGTTGTTCTAAGGATGCTGAAGGCCTGGAAGGCTCTGCACCATTCACTTAACTTCTTTACTATAGCAGGAGGCACAAAAAATGTCCAGCTAGAATGGATTTATGGAACTATTTCAAAAGGCCCAAGATTTTCCCATAAACTTTTGACTTTTACTATCACCCTGCCCCAAGCCACAAGTATTGTAAGTGTCAGGAAGAAACCAGAGAGTCCTCACAGAAAGTATTTTGGTTCCCTGGAAGCTATTTCTTTATAGAAAATCCCAGAGGACTCAAGGGAGCAGCCTATATGTTATTTTAGAGTATTTAATAATGTCACGAGTGAAATATTTCTGCCAGATGCTGAGTGATGTTATTTTAAAGTCATACCTGAGTAAAAAAATCTCAATTTTGTTTCCAAGAATTTGAAGTTCCTGGGCCTGCCAGTAAGCATAATGTCCTCTGGCATTCATTCATACATTGGTAGAAAATGAAAAGCTGTGCAGATCAGCAGTAATCTAGAGATAAAATAGGCATTAAAAGAAGCAAATGCCCCTTTTTTTTCTTCCTTGGACATTAGAGAAAGCTTGAGGTATGCAATTAATTCACTGTGTAACTTTTAGTGCTAGCAGTTATTGATTGGATGGTCTGTTTTCCCTGTTTACATGGTATCACAACCCCAAAAATTTCTACCACAGGCTAGATTTACATTTCTCATGTAATTTCTTTGCTCTCACAGTTCAGTGATGGAAAGATTCACTTCTCCTTGGAACAGAGTAAACAGGGGTTTACCTCTTGTTAAAGTCAACTCACTAGTATCCACATCACAAGGGTGTTTATTTAAGGATTTAGCATGGTAGCTGAACTGTTGAAAAATACTTCTTGTGTGTTAGTAACCCACACTTTCCCACAATATGAGGTTTTTGTTATTGCTTCTGATATTTTGGTCTTAGTTCCAGCCTGTGCCCCACATTTATCCTTTCTCTCTGAGTTTTCCAAACTTTGAGTCCCTTTTTCTACTCTTCTTTTAATTGGGCCTCAGCTGTTTCTTCATGCAGTCAGTTCTGAAGTGTACACCCACCTTCATCTGATGCTGCTCTTTATAGATGTTTTCAGCCTTATCATCTGTGCCTGATAAGGCAGTGAGCAATAACTAATTCCTCTTCCAGTGTAAGATTTCTTGCAACTATTATTTCTGGGATCTTCAGACATATTATGGAAGGGAAAATTACACCTTGGCTTTCCCTTTCATATTTAATAATAGATTTCAGAAAGTGATTCTCAGAATGAATGTAAAATTTCCACTGCATTAATGAAAAAGAAATAGCACTTACTAAAAAGTAGTACTCCCAGCGAACAACAGGACCTAAGGTCCTCTGAGTGTTTACCAAGTAAATCTTCCATCAAAATAAAACTTTTAAGAAATGAAGGGTGTTGCATAGTCTTATTCTTGTTATTACTAAAAAAGCATAGTATTTTTTGCAGGTTATATATATATATGCAGTTTTTTGCAGGTTATACTAAACCACTGTAAATCCACACATTTATCATCATTAAAGACATTGTGGTTTGCTTGGACTTGCTACACTTTATTTAACTGAGGTAGCCCAGTTTTTCTCTTTACTTCAGAGACATTAATAACATGAATAACTTTGCTCTTTAGCTAAACATTTTTCGGAACTCAGGAGTTGGAAGTGTCAGCATTTGGCTTTATACATGTAAAAATCCTCCGAATCAAAGAGGGGTGAAAATCCCTCGACAAACCAAACATATGTGGTATGTTTGGTGGTGATCTCCTTGTAAAAAACAGGCTGTGAGCAGCCAAAGAGATAGAAATTTTTTTTTCCCTTGAGAGTCTGGTCCTGTGGGTCAAACTGGAAAGTGTTAATGGCACATTTTTGGAAGGCTCCATTACCACCATCTCTTTCTTGCCCTTGCTGTGCCAAGGAGCTGTCAGATTAGCCACTTTCATAAACAGTAAAACTAATACATATCACTGTAAATACATATCACTACGAAGAATAGCAACACTCTTCTCTCAGACAGTGTGCGTGGTGAGCTACATCAACAGTTTAAATACAGGCGCTGTAATAAATACAAAAAGTTGAATAAACTTATGTAAAGAATTTTTTTTCTGTAGTGCTGTCTGTAGACAGCAAAGTCATACCAAAATTCTAACTAAAAGCTTATGGCAAAGCACTTAAAAGCATTATTAAAAAATAGCTTTAGGTGCCTAAATTCATGTCTGACAGAACTCAACAGTGCTGAGCCAGAAATTACTTCACCTCAGTGGAGGTGTTTGGCTTTGGTCCTGTAATTCCAAAGAAGGTTTGTAAGTCTTCATTAAGAGTATTGGGGAAAAGGGGTGCCAGAAGGTGTGGTTGCAACGCTTGCCTTTGGCAGAGGCCAGCCCAAGAGGCTCCTTCCCCAGTGCCTGTTTCCATCACAGCTCCATGCAGGGCTGCGTGGACTGCCTTGGGTTGCAGCATTGCTGGAGCACCAAGCAGGCCCTGGAGGTGGGAGCTTCATCAGCTAACTCTGCCACCAAAACAAAAAACCCTTGCTGAGTGGAGTTACTGCCTCCACCTGGGAGCTGTGAAAGACAAAAAGGAGTCCAAGGTGAACTGCTTCAGTTATTAGTCTGTAAATACTATTAACGGTAGTATTAAATCCCACCATGTTACCAGCCTGAAGAGCTTGTGTTGACCTGAGGGGAGAGGAACCTCTCACTCAGCTTGGGTGTCGTGGGTGAGGGCTCTTGACGTGAGTGGATAGGCCAGGTCTGAGGCAAACACATCGTCACTGCTACCTTAGATACCAGGGAAAACTTTTCAATCAATCAGATGCTGAAAGTTTAGGAGACTCTGGTGATCTCATTGGAAGTTTGAATCCGTCTCTGATTGAAAAGAGTAAATGTTCACAGATGCTGCACTGTGGTAGCCTGAATATTTGGTAAAGTGCCAGTGATGGGCTGCTGCTTCCTTCAAATATGCTCACAAAACCTGGGCAGCTGTGATATCACTGTCTGCTCTGATTAGGAATTAAGTTCACCTTTTTTGTCTAGAAATTTTTTATTGAGTGTTTTAGTGTGATCTGTTCTTCTTTTGTTCTGTGAGGGAGAGGGTATCCTGGAGTTCCCAGGGGCATGGTCACTTTTATAGACATTCAATGTGCCTTCCATCTGGACTAGCAAACAAGATATTTCAGCTACTTCTGGAGAAAAAAAGAGTGATATAAAATAGAGAGTTGGGATCGGTCACAGAAAGCAGATAATTATTTTCTTTTTCAAATCCATAGTAGAGCATACAATGTATATACAAAGATGATGTACAAAATGCACAAAACCAAAGAATACTCAAAAGTATTTGTCAAGCAAATCCATTTTGTAGAATTGCTCTTCTTCTTTTTTTTTTTTTTAAATTCAAATTTAATCCAGTATGATAATATTCCTATTAAAGCAGCCAGGCCTGTGCAAAAAGATTTGTTGTCACCCAGGGATTTCCCTGCCTTGTGTAAAGCTGAACCCTTCTTTTACTGTTTTTTTTCTTCCTGTCACTTGATAAGGAATTAATTAGAAATTCATCTCTATTAGTTTCAAAATCTGTTTCTTTCCACTTCCCTGAATTTTATTCTGATTGTATTCAATGATTTGATGTACATTTTACTTCTGTACAGGAATATGCCATGACTCAAAAGCTGATATTTCTTCAAGTGACTCATCCTCTTGTGTAACATCTCTATTGATAGTTTCTCTGAATGCTTTTGCATTTTTCAGAGAATGCTTTGTCAGCTTAAATGCCAATGATTTCCCAAAAAAATCACATCCTTGAACTTCATATATTCTGCAAGAATTTATTGCTGTTCCTGATAGAAAAGAGACTGCAAAATTAATACCTGTTTAACCCTTTCAACAAAACTTTATGGCTTGGATTTGTGTAATTTTTCTTTAATGACAAAGCCAACATTAATCGTAATAAAATATGATAATTGTTATTATGGTCAAAATTCCAAACTAAATTCCAAAGTAAAGTGTGAAAGCATCTGCACTTTTTGTGGTCAGACTTGTTTACGGTTTTGCAAAGTTAAATCAATCGTATTGAGTTTTCTTACTGACATGCTCTGATTTTTCCATTTTGCTCACACTCTGTATTCAGATATAATTTTCAAGGGATAGTGTCTTGTCCCACCACAAAATTTCTGAGCTGCTTTGTTGAAGGAAGCAAGAAAGATAAAAATCCTTTGAAATGAGCCCAGAGAGTTTTTCAGTACCTTTGCTGTATGTGTGTCTTGACACAGTGTGGCAACTGTGTAATAAATTCAACGGTCATAAATATTTGTTTTACTTGCCTGCGCTGTAATCCCTAATTAATCTGTGATGGGATTTCTTCACAAATGCAACACCAAAGTGCTATAAAAATATTGTCTCTCTTCTGAATGAGAAGTAAGCTGGTAAAAAAATAGAGCTCATTCAGCCATGTGCATCTCTGGAAGTCAAAAGTGGCAAAATTAGAAATAAAGAAGGTGTTTTCTTGTTAGACTGGTAAAGTTGTGCTCCTTTGAATCATGAATTAATGAACTATTTTTCCATAATATTGTATCAAGAAACCTTGCTTTGCTTAGATAAGCAATTAGATAAGCACTTTAAGCTTCAGAATAATGAAGTTACCTGTCATGACCACAAATAGATGCATGTGGTTCTTTAAATATGCATTATTATGTCTCCTTAAGTAATTTCAGTTTAGGTATGTCCCTGTTCTTAGGATTTATTGAAGGTAAGTACTATAGCATAGAACTTGCAGGTAAAATTCTAATGTCTACATGAGATGGAATGACCACAAGTGGCACAGCAGAAATGGAAGAGGTCTGTGGGTGACTGTGGAGAGGTCAGTCTGGATTTCACTGACAGAATGAGGTCATGAGATTTCCACAGCATGCCAGGTTTTTTCTGCTGGTCTTTATCAGTACTGTAATTAGACACACGTTCAGGTGAGCAAATCCTAGGTGCTTTCACTGTGAACAATACTAAACTTGATTCACTTCCTTCTGACTGAAATGAACACAAAACAGGTGAGTTTTTTAATTTACTGCTACACTGATGATGCATCAGCTGCTTTTTTTTTTTTCTACTAACTTTTGTGGAGCTTTCACTAAGCTTTCAGGGCATTTAAGGGTTTTTTTTTGTTTATTTCTTTTAAAGACTTTTTTCCTTTATAATTTTTTTGTTTTATTGGGGTTGTTTGGGGTTTTTTTTTTGTTTGTTTGTTTTTAGATTTTATAGCCCTTCATGTAACACCTTATGTCTTAGCTCTACTCTATTTAATTGGAACGACAAACAATAGAAAGTTAATTAACAAAAAAAAGTCCACCATAGGGCAAGTTAGTAGAATGGTAAAGAAGCCATGATTTACACTATTTGCACAACTCTCTTTATAAAGCAATTGCTCTTCATTATAATAATGCCAGGAGAGCAAATAGAACAAAAAAATGTGTTGCATTAGCAAACAATTAATGAGCATTTGTAGCTGAATGGAACCCACTTTTATGTATTATTTCATTAAAAGTTTACAAGATCCATGAAACCAGAGAATAAATAAAGGTAATGATTTCCAGGTAATGGTCTCCTAGGGGCATGAATATTGAACAAATATTTCAGTCTTGCCTACTCACTTAAGCCTTAAAACCAGGGGCTTTTTATACCTTAATTTTTCTACTCTTTCATTGAAAGATCAAAGTGTGCTATTTATCATTAGTGCTATATTCTTTACTGAGGCTTAACAAGAGCTCTCTTTTTCTGTAAAATCCTGCACAACTCAAATTCTATTTTCCATTGTGAAGGATAGCTCTTTGTGTCCTTGAAGAAAGTAGCAAGTCTTTTGTAGAGGCTGACAACTTCTGAAAGAGTGATCAGCATTTTCTTGGCTGTGTATCAAACTATACTTTTTATTTGGCGGTTTTCCATCAAGGCTGCACCTCCAGTCTTGGTTCTTGCATGTACACTTAGGTGACAGGAAGGCTTTTCATACTCTTCATGGTTGTTTCACATACTTTGCATTCCTAGGCAGACCTAGTTAGAAGCTTCTTCATTTCAGCTGCCAGAAAGGTTTGATAATGTTGATAGTTCCAGCACAATATTGCTTTTTTGGTTCCTTACATCATGAAAATGTCATGTAACTGATGGGTACAGAGACTGTCTGCAAGGACAGCTGGAGCTTATGCAAAGAAATATTCATATGAGGATACAGGGAATTTCAGGGTGTTCCTCGAATTCGACAGTCTACATATGTGCAGAAGCAGCCACTGGTGTTCATTTTCTTGTTGTGTCCTTTTATTCCTGGTTGCCTGCCTGTATTCATCTGTTGGTTCTTGTGTCATATTTAGATTCTAAAAGTTTTGGGAACAAAACCTCCTCAGTTGTGTGTTGCTGTGGGGTCTGGTACAAAGGAGTGCTCGTTCTTGGCTGAACTTCTTAGAAACAAGAACTATGAGAAAATAATTATCAGGTTTCTAGTAAACCTCTGAAAATTCCGTTTTGGCTACTGCTTTACCATTCCCATTTCTAAGTACATCCAACATGATCTAAGATTTTTTTTTTTTTTAAATAGGCTATAAACTGTCCCTTTCTTTATCACTTTTATCAATGTTTCACTAGAATTTGATAAAAATTGTTTTAATCAATGTGAGTGTGGTCAGAACAAGGGTTCAGGTGGAGTACTCTGAACATATGAGTGTTATTTGTGACCTTACCACCCTTAGATGTCTTGCACATCTGTGAAATGAACACATACACAATTACTGGATTATTGAACAATAGGTTACTACTCAAGCCCATTCTAGGCTGAACAATCATCTGGAAGGAAGTTTGAACAAGGGATATGGAAGATCTGGACAATCCTTTGAATACTCAGAATGGAAATGCCAGTGATGATTGGTGGTTAATTCAAATCTAAACCAAATTTCTGGGTTAATTAAATTGAGCTGGAGGCTTTGTGTGGATGTTTTTATCGAGACAGATCCTTCTGAAGAGGATTTAATAAATTAAAAACATAAAAGGAAACTAACAGGAAGGTGATGAACTTTCCCAAACCACAAAGACTGCCTTTAATATTATTTTGAATTGGGGAATCACCTTATACATACTGATTCATTCTATATGATCCGGTTTGCACTTTATTTTTAGTTTAGTAGTTGGATGAATTTGAATGGGAAGCCCTTTCTCAACTCTCTGATACATCTAGATTTGTATCCAAAGAGAATGAAAGCAAATTGTTTCTGTATTTATGAAAAAAAAAATAGTTCTTGGGAGGAGCTGTAGACAAATGCTGTTCATCTGAAGTGTTAGAATCTTACCAAAATATAGCTTTAATTTTACAGAGTTTAAGAGATTTTTTGCTTGTGTTTAGGCAGAGAGACTGAGTTCCTTGTGGAGAGGCAGTATTCCTTTGCAAACTTGTCTGTCTGATTACTTTTCCCTACTGGAAATGTGACTAGCTTGTTACCTGGAAGAGAGTAATGGAATTGGAAAGGCATGAACATGTTAAAGTATCTTTGTTTTATCTGAAACTGAAACCCCCTGATATTTCCTGATGAAGCATATGAAAGTATAAAATAAATTAAAACAGAGACCAACTTGGACAAGTATCAGACATTCATCATTTGGTGGTTCTTCTTAATGAGGAGCGTCAGTTCTTTCTTCTCTTTCTTTTATCCAATTCATCTGGGCAAACCACAGATCTTTGCAGTAACATACAAACCAGTTTCTAACCCCAAAGACTGTGTCGGTTCAAACAGCACTTCTACAAGCACAGTGACAATCTATTGCACTTCTTTAGAGAGTTCATTTTTGGTGTCAGTTACAGCCTCATAATGTGCACTGTATTATTGTTCTACTCAGTGAATTGCTGACGTGTATAACGATGCACCTGTTAGTCAAGAAATCCCTCAGAAGCCAAACGGCGCTATTAAATTGCCGTACTCACACAGAGCCAGAACTGTCAGGATATCTCCTCTGCATTATGCAATATTTTCTGCTTTATGGCCATTACAGACAATAATAAAACAGCTGTCGCTGAGTGTGTGTTGTCAAATATCAGTGAAAAGCACTGCGATGATGATAGCAATGTGATGCACAGTGCAATAGCTAAGGATGGGTCAGTGTTTTTATTATCAACCCTGGTTTTTTTTCTGTGTGTATATATCTTTGCCCTAGGCAGAACTTTCCAGTCAGCAGATAAGCCCTGGAGCAATGACCAACTTTTGCACTTGCAAAATTTTCAATAAATATAGCCATATAACTTGATTTATTTTCTAGAAATAAAGTTTAATGACAAACTGCCAGTGAATTTTGCAGCTTTGTGGGTCTACCACTGGTGCTGAAAAATTTTTTGACATCTTTGTCTCTCTGATTGTTCAACTAGACTGCCTATATTACCATGGAGAAAAGGTGAAGAGAGGGTAGAAAGACATTCAGTGTATCTTGAGTCACAGCATCATAAAGGAATTATTTAATACATATTTTTCCAAGACCACTTGAACACGAGGGAACCTTGGAGCCTTTGCCCAAACTCCTGCATATCTCTTGGCCACCTAAGTTTGGGATGAGGCTGCCTGCCATTCTAAGGAAGATATCAGGATCTCTGCCAGCTATTTGGCTCTGTTTGGAAGCTTTTCCACTGAGAGGGCAGGAGGAATAAATGATCATCTGAGAGCTGTTCACTGCACAGGTCCCAGTATATTGGAGGGTGTGCTTCAAGCACCAGAGGTGTGAAAGCCTGGTCTCCACAGATGGCCCAGGAACACTCCTGTGGAGAAGAAATGTCAGTAGGAAATATCATGACCTTGAATGCCATTCCATGGAGTTATGTGGTGTTTATCACCAGCAAAATCTGAGGATTGCAAATATTATTTTAAGATAACCCAAAGAGATAGGAATATATTATTTCTTTACACGAATACTGGTAGTAACATTTTTGTAGTGTAGCAAACACATGAAAAACTACTGCCCTTCAGAAATGTTTTAGTACTTTCTCCTGCCATTACAGATAGTCATACAGATACATAGTGTATTATGAAATCTGATGGAAACCAATTATTCTAAGTTCCACGTCAGGGCTCTAGAAGAGGACCATGCCTCTCTCTTTAGATCATGATTCAGCATCCTGATTGGTGTAACGACCACTTCTTAAGGTAAAGAACAGGTTATAACTGGAATAAGAGCAGGGAGCAGAGATGAATAAAGGCTTAAGTATTTTTTGACATAAATATGACTTCCACTTGTATTAAAAAAACAAACCAGAGAGGGAAAAAACTGAATTAGATTAACATGAAAGCCCATTGGAGAGATTTTCTGGCTAAACAAAACCAAGATCTATTACCATAACTGTTTCATCTGGCTTCAGATTAGAAAAACAAGGTTTCTGAAATACATAAGAGCCTGCATATAGTCTCATTTGCTCCTTGATTCGGGCAGAGGCATCTCTTGTAATCAGATCATAACATATATATAGCAGCAAACATGGCTAATTCACCTGACTGACAGTATCTGTGACAAGTTAATCCATGACACTTAATCCAGATTATATTTTAATATTTACAAGGAGAGGAGGATAAGAGCGCAACATGAGTTACACTAGACATCAGAAAACATGGTGATAATGGGAGATGTGCTGTGTTGTGATTTCTGAAGTTAGCTGAGATGATTGGTGAAGCTGAACAGCCACCATGATGAGCTCCTCTCTTGAACTATATGTCACAGCTCAGCTGTATAAAACACAGTTTGAAATTAGATTTAATGTTTCAGGGCAAATATTAGAAAGATACCATTTCAGTGATTGCATTGAACATACTGTAAAATAAGGAAAGGGTGCTTAACTTCCAGGGAAAAGAAATTCAGTGTAAATTATTTCAGTTCAACTATACTTTGCATAATGAAGCAGCCAGTTATATATTATGCTGAATCCTCTCCTTACTTCTGTCTCCAAAATAGGTTAGGCACTCACTGGAAATATGAGTTAACATTTGTTTAAGTATTGGTGTTGGTCCCTAAATGAGTTGTCAGTGGAGAATAACCTGATTAAATGGTTAGAAAAGTTTGTATCAGGAATTTTTTTGTTAGACCATATATATTAGACTGTCTTTTCTAAGTGCCTCAATTTTGCAGCTTTAGATTTCTGAAAACTTCAAGTAGATAATCTAACATTTTCCAGCTCTATTCTCTGCCTGAAGGGGAATGGATAAAATTAATTAGTAAGAGGATATTGCTAGCAACAAAAAAACCCCAAACATAAAGTCTTCTTATAAACCTTTATCCAAGGATTTATTGACAGAGGATGATGTTATTTGAGAAAACAGTCTCAAACATCATTAACTCAAGAAAATCCTAAAGGCAGAATAAGATGCAAGGAGATACTGTTTGAAGCAGTCAGTGATTCAAGAGATGATGCCCTGAGCAGTGACAGCTGGGTATTTGTAGAAGTCAAGTGTCATCATGACAGGTAGGAAATTTGTTTGGTCATCTCTGACCCAGGGTCTGTACTTCTGCAGTAAATTAAAATTTATCCTTCACATGCATGTTTTGCAATATTTGGTGCAGAGGGTGATATTCTTCAATGACAGAGAATTCCTCTTCTATTTTTGCTTTCATTCCAACACTTGTAAATGGATAAAGTTGCTGAATGCACCCTCCTTGCTGTCAACATTTAATTAAGTGTGAAAACGTTATCTTACAGAGTGATCTTTCTTTGCCCTCAGAGGCTTGTTTCCTTTCACTTTGAAGTACCTCTAGCAAGACATGTCCCTTTCAATAGCTTCTGTTCTCATCTGACTCTCTCAAAATGCTTGGCAACATAATTTTTTTATCCTCACAGCGTGATATTGCCTTTATATTCCTTTTCAACCTACAGTGAAATATTTCGTATTCAATAAACAGTTTTCTAAATTTGTAGACACTGTTCAATTCCACCTATTGTGTTCACATAGAATTAAACTCTTGCTTGGAACTGTAATTAATAGCTTATGATTTCTAGGAATAAAAAGGGGGAAAATAAATAAAGTAGTGAGTGATTTACCTAGTTTATAAAACTTGTTAAGCTACATTCATCACATACCATAACAACAGGACAGCAACAACTGAGCTGATGCCAGAAATGTGGACAAAAGCAAATCTGGACTTCCTTTCAGCCCTGCAATGTAGACCTGGCTTCAGAGGCTGGGATGACATCTAGTCCATCTCCCAGCCTCCCTAAGTTCACCACCTAAAAGCTATAAGCACAATAAATATTTACCTCCAGAAGCTCTATTACCCTCTCCATGTAGGGTGTGATATAAGGATGGCAAAATATAGACACAGGAAAGATCTAAATTAGTGAAAAGTACCTGGTACTGTGTCTGGTAAATGTTATCACAGCTCCTTTAAATACTATAAAAGGGCGGATTTTTGTGGCAAGAAATATGGTTACAGCTTAGGGAGGTGCTGCCCACTGTGCACATTTGGTATTTGCAGCTGTAACAGAATTAGACACTCTTTGGTAGCCTGTGGGCTGCTCCTAAAAGGAAACTTTCCAAGATGAAACTATCCCACTGTTTACTGAGGAATCAGGATGCTCCTTATCAGTGGAAGCAATATGAATTGAATCTTTGCACCTGTGTAAGAAACAGTGCTGAAGTCTGAAAAGAATGCAGAAAAATGGACCTCAAAATGAGTTTTGCTGCTCCACCTGTGGTCATTTAGCGCCCTCTGAAATGAATTTCTGAGCATGCAAGACATATACATTCTAACTAAATCAGGTAGGAGAAATGATGAAATGAAGAGAATATCAGCTTCTTGGGGGAATAACGTGTCATTGCAAAGAATATATAAACCACAAAATTACTGAGGCTTCTAATCCATGCCAAGACTACATTTTTTTAAATACTGCAAAGAATCATAACTCATTTTAAAAATGCCTTTTACCATTTACCACAGTATCAGTATTTTCATTCTTTCTGGTCTTGCATGTGTTTCATACTTGTTCTTGAGTTAGAAACAATGTGTGCGTACACCTCCAGAGGGACAGAACAGTGGCAGAGTTGAGATTCTTGACTTTGATTTATGATGGTGATTTGCAAATATTAGTTAAGTTTTATGTAATACAATTTGGGAACCTAGAGGTTAATAAGAGAAAATATGTTGATGAACTGTTCTTAGGAATATAATCATGGTGTGAGAATTATAATGTGAAGTCCAAAGACCTATCTCAGATTATACAGAGAGTCAATCTGTTAGGGTGAGAGATCTTCAGAGCTATCACAAAAGATGAGATTATAACATGTTGGAGTTTAGTGAATTGTATGGTATCTGAAATGCCACTTTATTTTATGTAAACTTTACTGGGATTTCAGTAGGTCTTGTAGAAAGTTTTTGCAACTCCATAATATTAATTTTACATTAGCTTTATAAAAGCATAAAACAAGGGCTAGCTGAATCCCAGTTTTCTAGAGAATTACCAGTTTACTGGTTTATTGCTGCTAGATGAAATAGGTAATGGGTCTTGATACAGACATATTCCTGTTGATTTCCAGTCTTTTCTAAAGAAAAGTGAGGGGTTCATTTGACTGATATTATTTGATAATGCTATTATAAGAAATCGGAATTATGAATAGAAAATAGACCTGTTGCTTTAGTATCCAGGCAGGTATAGTGCCCATTAAGAGAAGAGTTAAAGCCAGGTATCCGGTCAAAAATGTAGTGTTTGCTGTGGTTCAGCTGTTTTATGCTGGGGAAGATGATTTCACTTCTGGGCATTGCCTCACCTTTGGGGAAAAGCCATGTGCCTTGCATCAGGCAGGTGAGATAATCTGGGGTCCTTCCCGTGAGGAATCTTGCTGCTTCAAGTCCAGCCTGAGCCAGGCTCATGGTAGCTCCACAATGAGAGTTTCTTCCATTACCAGCTGAGTATCATTTCCCTTTAGACCTCTCAACTGTTATAAACAAGAAAACCAAAGGCTGGAGGGTAAACTCTATTCAAAAGAGTTGAAATGATAGATGCAGCCAAAAGCAGAATTAGGAACTGAATGCATGAGTTGTTCTATCCTGTTTCTATGCTGATTATATCCTTGATCTACCTTTTCCTGTTTTGAACTTCCAAAGCAGTTTATTTCTTTCTTTCTGTTTTAATTTTTTTCACATCTTTATCTTTTCCAATTGCAGATCAAAAACCTGAATTGTGATTGGGTGATTATAGACTCATCTCAAGTTCCTGTCAACCACCAGAAGCTTAGTATTAATAATACTTGATTAAGTAAGATTTAAATGCAAATCTCATTTCTTACGTAGAAACCTCCTTCTTTGTCACTTAAGAATGATGTTAGGCAGGAAAATTCCTATAAAACTGCCTTGTTGACCTTCTATAAGTAATGGTGTTGGGAAATACATCACAGACCTTTGTGAACAGTTCTCCAACTGGTGCTCAGTTGTGTAGCCCTTTGAAAGCTAGAGTTGGAAAGACCTGATAGATTCATTTCTTAAGTGCTTTCATGAATTAAGTGACTCCCTCTTACTGCCGATAGCAAAATGCAGGTGCCAAATAAGAAAGGTTTCTTCTGAAGAAATCATTCAGTGAAAAGGGTGTCAATGGTTCATACACAACAAAAAATGGTTACCCTGGAGGCAGCTCCAGAGCTACTAGTTAAGACGTGTGTTTGCTTTATACAATGATGCCATTAAAACAAACAATGTGAGCAAGATGTAAAGAGCAGTATGTGTTAGGCTTCTGGAAGACGAGCTAATGAAGACATGTCCAGTACGGCCAAAGGTAGACAAACAGAAGGGTGTGCAGTGTCCTTATGCTCCAAATACTGAGCTCCAGAGGGTCTAATGTAACATCTTGCTGCATGAGATCTGCAAAATGTTGCTGTTCTATTTGACTTAAATATTTCTGAACAGAGATAGTATGGGATGTTCCAAGAGGTGTTTGATGAAACTAAGCCCAGGCTCTGGTCCTGATTGTGCCTTGGGTTGTTTTTTTTTTTTTTTTGTGTGGCCAGCTGTCTTATGCATGGAAGTTTGACCATTAAACAGAAATAGGCTAGGAAAAAAGGAGAAAGACTCAAATGTCTCTGTGTGTCACTGTGATGTGGTGTATTAACTCATGTTTGATTCTGGGGACTACGAATTAGATGTGAGTGTGAGTCAGCTAGATGTTGTCAAGATGTAGCCTGGAAGGGATGAAAAACTAGGAATTAGGAAATTGTATTGGAAAGAAGAATGGGAGTCAGAGATCCTTTCATTATTTTTTTGGTGATTATATAAATCACGAGCCTGAGATAGTTTTTGTGTACTCTGATTAGCACTGAAATTGGGAGAGAGTCTAAAATTTTCCCCTTGGTGCTCATGTTGAAGTCCTACCTAAACATGCAGCTCCATTTCTGGGTTTTTAAAAGCAGATATTAAATATACGGATTTTTAAGGCAGATAAGTTAGATTCTGATTATTAAAACTACTGATAAGCCAAAAGTTCCAGAGCTTGAATTCCATTCAGGTGGTACTTAAAAACACACTCCACAAATATAGTAAAGATATAGCTAATTATTTTTACAAGAAAAATGTGACAAAATATTGAGCAGAATAAGCAGGATTAAACCTTGCAAGTTAAAGTACTGACCAAACACACTCATAGCTACTTTGATAATGGTTTGTTTATCATGCTGTAAAAACAGTGACTAGTTCACCTCATGGCTTGTGCTTTTCTGGCCACAATGTTTGCTTCCAAAATCACTTAGGCCTTTATTATAAGCCATTTTCAGGCTATTTATCAAATGCAAAGTGAAAATTTTGATCTCCATGTGGGTAATTTATAATTTTTCCTCCTTCATAATGAAAGATGTGATTTTTAAGAAGGAAATTTACTTGGAACAAGTTGACAAATACCCCAGTTTTAACCCTTTCAGCATCTAGAATTACACACTCAGCAGGTAAATTCATAGACCTCTAAATTACATGAAGAGTTGATCCATATATTGTATATAAAATATACCCTAGCAATTTATATGTCTAGAATGGACTTATATATTACTTAGTTTAGCAAAAGTGAATCTTTTAAAATGCTGGATCACCCTTTCCAAATTTCCATTTTTTTCCGACATACACTACTTCAAAATTGGTTATAAAGGCATCTTATTTTTGTGGCTCCTAAGTACAGACATGACTTCCATAAGTTAAAAATCCCCAGCAGGGAAACTGGCTCTGTCTTTGAAAAAAAGTCATTATAATTATTTTCAGTGGGAACCCATTTCAAAAGTCTGTAGCACTAACTGGAAAGAATTTCGGCCAGAATAGATTTAGCAGTGGAGTGCCAAAGCCTGTTCTTGTGAAGTTGCTCTGATGGGCTGTCTGATGCTTTCAGTACAAATACAGAATTCTTGCAAGTCTAAGGCTTGGATTTTAGGAGTCTAAGGCACCTCCTTGTCTCCTAGTGGGGTCATGTAATGGGGAAAATTTGCCTTGTCCCAATACATGTATCATGGACAGGTCCCAGCCAAAGGCCATGTGACACACGCAAGTTCACAAGTAGGGACAATCCTTTCCCATACATTCACTAGCCTGGAAGCCATTCTTTGGCTGTTGGTTCTGCCCCAAAGAGGAAAGAATTGAGAAAGAGCCAGTGATGTGGAAAATACGGCTTCCAGCACTGTTTCAGAGACATGGAAAGGCTGAGAAAGAAGAAGGAGTAAAAAGCAATTTAAGGGAAGTCTTTCCCTTACTGCAGAGCCTAGTAAATCTGTGCATGACATACTTGCCTATATATATATACTTATATATAACTATATATATAGTTAAATATATCTTCAATACACAATTATTAACAGCTGTCTTTACAATTGCAATGCATATACTGAGTACTCACTGCATTTTATTCCATTCCGGAGACCATTTTCTTCTTGCTGACTGCCAGCTGCAGGACTCTGATTGCTTTATAGCAGTTGCACACCACTTTTACTACACTGACAAAAGTGAAATTTTTATAATTTCCTCTTAGCACGGTCAGGTTCAGATATGCCTGTATGAAAGGTCAGAGGTATGCCTGTATTAAGTGGGAAAGCTTACCCTTCCTTGTGCTAATAGCCAATATAAAAGTCTGTAATAAATTGAAAATTATTCCTATTGTTAACCTTAAATATTAAAAAACTCATAAACTAGAAAATAAATGTTAGACTAGCTTAAATAATAGTACAAATGTTAGTTCTGGTACATTTTTTTTTAAGAGAAAAGCTCAAGAGCTCTTTTTGAGGTCTTATAATACATATGAATTAAATTTTTAACATGTTACTAAATGCTCTATGGTAAATTTTGTTTCTTAAAAATTATGTCTGAAGGATTCAGCTAAAGTGGCACTACTGTAGTGCCACTTGTAATTTCCAATACAGTTGGAAATTTCTGTATTTTGCAGGGAAATTTGCATGACTTACTCAAATTGCCTGTTCTTTTGTACTTTTCTACCCAGTTATTTCTAAAGTTATAGGATGGGGTAAGAAACGAGTTATTGGCAGATCTCTTTATCAACAGTAAAAATACTGTATGGAATGGATGAGAGTTAAAATAGTTGATGAAATAAATCTGGGCAGTGGCACTGTTAGAGAGGGTGTCCACACATCAGATCAGGTTATAGATCTGCTCTATATATCTGCAGATGACCAAAATTCGGAGAACTTAGTGAAGACAAGAAGTTCTGGAAGGATAAAAGCAGGAATGGGGAAAAGGAGAAGTATTGCAGTGCTAAAATGTATAGAAACAGGTGAACTGGGGACTGTGGAGACAAACAATGGTTTTCCTTGTACGCAGAGTTTTTTCCTAAAAGCTTGGTAAAAAAAGAAACCACAGACAGGGGAACATCAAATTCAAGTTTTCTTTAAGTGATTTGTGTATTTTCTGCTAACATTTTATTTTAAAAGTGTATTCAGAAACTTGTCAAAGCCTTCTTCTAGCCTATCAGTTGAGAGACTGTGAACCAGATCACACACATGAGAAGAGACCTGGCTCCCACTCATGTTACATCCCACAGTGCTGGTGGTCCAGTGCCAGGGTTTCCTGAGAGCAGCCTAGTTAGTGGATCTGTCTTGTTCTGCTCCAGTAATACATCTCAAGATTAAAGATAAAACTGTAAGCGTTGACAAGCGTGTGGTTTTATCTTTCTGCTGCTTCATGCAATTTGATAAAGAAACTTGGCAAGTCACTCCTCATTCTTCTTAGCTTGGCTTACTGACTCTTATCTGTGTCAGGCAACCACAGTAGTACTTAGTCTCTGAAAGTGGAAAGGGCTGGATATGGATTATTTTAATAGTTGTTTGCTTGTTTTGTTTTTATGCAAATCTTTGATTCTCACTAGCACCTACAAAACCTAGAAAAGATTTATTCCCGCTTTGGGGTTCACTGGTCATATCTGATCACATCTGCACAAGGTATGTGTGACAACTTTAGCAACTTTTAAAATGTACTTTAGTGAAGTAATATTTTTACCTTGTTTAGGTTGTGCTGCTAGCAGCAAGATAGATCAGAGTTGCTACTGCCAAGGAGCCAGCTATTGAGTGAATTTTTCATTTCCACATAATCTTATTCATGCTTTGTCTGCTCAAGTAAAAATGGCTATTTTTGCTCTCAGGCAACTGAAAACATTCATAAGGTCAAATTTGGTGTAAACAAAAACCTGTGTCCTGAAGCACAGAGAAAACACACAACATTTTTTCAACATGTTTTGACTTCTGATTTTTTCTCACAGCTTTGTGTGGTCTGTATAGGAAAGCCCCATACTGCTGTTGACATTCCTGCTGTCAAGTGCAGTTTTAAGCTCCTTTTCCTCACAGGGCTTGCTATTTAGGAGAAAAGCTTGGTGCAATGGAGTTCAATAGCTACCCTTTCCTTCAGACAATTGAGCTTTCTCTCTTGACAAGTGTGCTGGGAACTCTTTGACCTCATCTTTCACATTCCCTGTTGCACAAATAACACTGAGTTGTGACTATCACAGTGGCTGACTTCACCAGTTGCTGAGGCTTCCATTATGCCTTTGAAGCAAAACCAAAAAGCACTGTTACTTGGAATTCTGGAAATTACAAATTTGATTTTCAGCTGTAAAGGCTGGCACAACTTTGATAAGGCCGATGCCAGGTTACAGCAATTTAGATGCTAAACCTACAGGGGAAGAAAGGAGTTTAGAGCTTTACAATCCATCTTAAACATTAAAATACAATTTAAGATAACATACTATAATCTAGTTTGTCTTAGAGAAGTACTCTGTCAGAATTTAAATTTTATGTTGCTGAGATTCAAAAAATGCTCTGTTTTCCCTTCTTTTTCTGCATTTGAGCCATAGCACATCTGTAGTGTTTGTGCTATTGAACAGATAGAATGACTTGCAACAGATCTACTTTGAATTTGAGCCATATTTTGGGGAAGGATTGTTTTTAATTGATCTGCACCAATTGCATCTTCATTTTGAATGCAATTGTATTTCCAGATGGAAAATATTTTAGTGTTGTAGCTACAATATTGTAGTGTTGTAGCTTTTCAGCTACTCCTGAGCTAAGTAAGTGTTATCGAGGTTATTTGACCTAGCAGGCTTTGTATTCTAGTAAAAATTAGAGTGTGGAATTTTTATTTTCCTCCAGAACTCCACAGAAAAGGAACTCTGAAATAGCTATTAGCCTTGTGAGATGGGCACTAGTCTGCTGTGTAAGAAACTGCTCTCCTAATACTTAGGTGCAGATCCTAATGACCTCCTTTTAATAGTGCAAAGTATCTAAAGGTCTTTGAGCCAGAAGGCAGGAGTCTTTGTCTGTAGGTTGCCCAAATTCTACCACAGGGGCCCAGCAGTATCTAATCAAATCTCTAATTCTGCAGCTTTATAGTGACATTCCAATCCCATAGTGAATGCATGAGTTTCAGTCTGATTCTCTTCATCCCAAAACCGACATCTTTCTATATCCATATTCTATTTCACAACTTCTGCAAAATGTTTCTTCCCAAGCATGCATATGTAATTGTGTATGTCTTGTGTGTGTATCGATATCACTGTAATGACTGTCTGATTTCCTCATAAATTACAGCATCAAAGAATAATACAGCTGTAAGAAGAGTAATAGGACAACTAACCCTAAGCTGCTTCCTGTATGAGATGAAAGGATGTTGATGTGTATACTTTGGATGGTGCATTGAGCCTGAAAAAAATACTGTGCTACCACTGCCTTATGTGTGATAGATATTAACACAGGTGAAGATGAAACCTTGGATTACCATGGAGTCAAGTTGCTGTAACTGGCAGCATCGGAGGCACCTGGAGTAAGGAATTTGATTAATGTGCTCTTCTAATGTAAAAGTAACAGGAAAAAGAAGTGAATTGGAGCATATTGCAGCTGTAGCTCTTTAGAAACTCTGCCCTGCTACATTCAGGAACTGCCATTGCCCAAATGTGTCACTAGACAAGGAAACTTCACAGAGCTGGGTTGCTTCCTGCTGAAAGCAAGACTAAAATGAACAGGCAGAGATAGAGAGGAGATGAGAGACACTGTCAGAGACAACAGCGAGAGCTCTTTGTTCAGTTACTTGCCTGCTATGGTGGTTGTCTATGAGACTTGGCAAACTCCTAATTTACAGTCTACTTTCTGCTTGCAACACCTTTAAAGTTGGCCTGCAATAAGTTGCTAGGGAGCACAGAAGGGAAAATAATAAATTGCCTATAGAAAACAAGTGCTGTGCCGAGTTAATGAAGACCATTCTGACCACAGAGAGTGAAAATTATTCTAATTGAAGGAAGAAATAAAACTATTCATGTCATTTTGAAAGACTGGGATCTAGAATAACAGTCATAATGAAGAGGCTGAACACACCACCAGCTAAAAAGGTGGGGGGTAACTAGAGGCTGAAGATACTGGCTGAAAAAGTAAGGGACAACCTCCAATAAGCTGAATTCCTTATGATGTTTCTAATGTTCTGATCCAGTTCCCCATAATCACTAGGATTATTTGGTGTATGATTCCCGCAAATCTTAAAACAATATGTCTGTTAAGAATTTACTCCCTTTTGCAGGGCTTTTATTTAAGCTTGTAAACTGCTTTGAAAACCAGGGCATTGTTCAAAATGTAAGAGGAAATAAAGATGAAAGAAAAGACCTACAGGCAAAAAGGGATGAAAACAGCAGAGAGCTGATGATGAAAGTTCAGATTGCATCTCATTGGAGAGGTTCAGTTGGATTATTTCCAAAGGTTCTCTCTTCAAAGAAGCAGGTTGTGGTAATTTGCTTACGGTCTGCCACTGGCTTTGATGGCATTCAGGTACTGCAGTCCCACAGTTTGCAGATTTCCTGTGAACTTAAATAGGGCAGGCCAGCAGAGAGGTGAAGCATAGCTTTGTCAGAAGGCAAATTGTGTTACTTAGTTCGTCATTGTAATTAGCTTCATTGTTTCAGTGTTAGGCAGCTGTCTCAACCAAGCATATGGGAGCTGCCCTTCAGCTAGATACTATATGAACAAGTCTATTCTGAGGACATGTGATATGCAATTATGTAATATTTTAGAGCTGAATTAAGAAAGTTTTGGACATTTAGATGCTTTTGAAACCACTAGAAGTTCCAGTCTGTGTTTTCACTAAGACCTAGAAATAAATGAAAGGTTTTCACGTTTGTTCACTGATTTTCAAAGTGTCAAAGCGAGTGGGCATTAGGAGGTTGAGCTCTCTGTCATTTGATAGGTTTGATCAATTTTCTGCTGCTTTGATTTACTTTTGTCTTTCTGATAACGAGCAGCTGTCTCACAACTGTCACTTCTAGGGGCATCATCCACATTTGCATATAGGTTTCCAACATTTGTCTTATGTCTGAGATTTGGACACCTTTTATCTCAGGAGTGAAATATCCATTAAACTTTGAAAATAAACCCCAACCCTTCCAGATTATGATTGACATTTCTGCATGTTTATGACCTTAGACAGTAGGTGAAATACAAGTCCTACCAGACTTTTTTTGCTTTTCTCTCAATTTCTCATTGTTTCAGGTGTTGAGGGGTTCCATGTTGTTTATTGATTTTTTAATAGAAACTACCACCGTGCACTTTTCCATGATTTCCAGCACTCTGCTTCTCAGGCTTAGCCACCAAAGGCTTGAGCCATCTAAAACAATCTTCTGACTTTGTGATTGCATGGACTATTTATTTACTTGAGTAGTAGTTCTCACCCTTTGCTTTCAGTTTTATAAGTGGTTAGATATGTACAGACAAGGGAACAAAATGAGGTCTAAGACTTGCAGTAAAAAGAAGATAAGCCAAGAATATGGGCCTGTGGTTTATGAAAAGCGCCTTTTCCTACATACATAAACTTTTATTTTAAACTAACTATTTAGAGAGGAATGTTTTTTCTCTGATTTTTGAGTGTTTAATTATAGAAACCCTGGGATTTGGGCAACTGTTTTCTCATCAGGATCTTGGCTTTGCTGTGTATTACTGACAGTTATATTAAACCCTACTACATCAGTATTTCATTTTTTTGGCAAAGCAGCAGGCGGAATATTTGAACATCTGCCCATCAGCCATGAAATCACACCTCCTTTATTGAGAGAACCTGCCCCATTAATTTGGGCTTGTCCTTTTATGCACTGTGCTGGGACTTGATTTAAGTCTTCTATTTATCAAAATTTGCACCACTGAACACTTTTATGGTGCAGCTTCCACTAACCTGTTTTTATAAATGTCACTATGTTAGGAAATTCATTCATTGCCTTGACTTGGAAAATTAGTTTTGAACATCAGGTGCATATAATGCGTACTGAACTGAGTACTGTTATGCAACTTTATTGATTAACTTCTATTGTTACTGAGCAACTACAAGTATAAAAGTGGTGTTGAGTATAACTAACTAATATGAATAATGACTTTTTAAGTTTTATGAAACCAGCAAACATTAACTACAGAAACTAGGATGTGTAGAAAGAGTGAAGAAGTGGTTTTGTTTCAACAAGAAACAAATAAGTATACTGCATTGAATAGCTCTGGCTGACTCCTGAATCCCAAGTATGCTCTAGAAACCAGTTCTCCTGACTAAAGGTGTGTCGTCTGATCTATTGTGTACCTACATCTATGGGGAGGAGTGTTAGCTGAAGGGCAAATTACTGTGGTGTTTTGAAGGAGAGGGTTCTGTGGAGAAGAACAAGAGCAAAAGGTGAGCATTGCAAATTGCCAAGATTCTTGTGACAGCACATTTTTGTGGAAATGTTCAAATAAAATGGTGAAATAATTCTACTTTTCAGCATAAGTGTTTTAGGGTTTTCCTGTTTCACTCAAAATTTTACTGAACCTGAAACTTTTTGTATAGAAATTACTTTGGTGTAGGCCATTTCTACAGCTATGGTAAAAGTCAGATGCATGGGAGCACTGAGATGTGGGTACTGAGTGTGACAAAATGCAGAGATCATACCACTGTGACACTCTGGTTGTTGCAGCTGTGGGCTAAGGAGCCAGATTAGTTTCACTATGCAATTCATCTGGCATTAATGAAAAGGTGTGTAAAATGGATTGCTTATGGGTACATTGGCTTCTATAACTCAAAGGGATCTTGAGTACACACAAAGACCTAAGTTGCCAGTTTCTTGAGCTGGAGGTAATAAAAATAGGCTGCAAGGACATGAACAGTGCTGGTATCCTATTCCAGGTCCACAAAGCAGAATGAAGCCCCAGCTCAGCCCTGCACTGTGTGCAGTTTGTAGCTGAATTTACCTACTATCGTCTGCAAGTCAGCAAGCTCTGATTACCCAGTTCCTGGCCAGACTTCTTAGCTGGGGCACAGCTCCTGGTAAGCGTGCTTAGATTTCTCATGGAACAGTAATGGCTCTGTCTCAGGTGCCTCTGCTCCTTTCTTGCCCACACTCCTTGGTCTGGGGTTAGAGCTGACAGAGCCAGATTAGGTCTGACACGTTTGGCAGCAGTAAAAATACCTTGTCCTGTTCCTCTCCTTCACTGTGTGGTGTCCCAGGACTGGTGCCCGAATGGACCTCTCATTACTGTTCTATTTCGGTCCCTGGTATAGATTCTGTGGATAAAAGAGTATAGTGAAAAAGCTTTAGCAAAAGCTTGCTAGTTTTGCTGTACAGAAGCATCCTTCCAGATCCTTAGCCAAGACTCTGGCTTCACAGCAAATAAAATGACCTGCAGTAGAGGCAGCAAAATTATTGTTCTTGAACATGCTTTCAGAAATGTGAAGGTCTAAAAAAGGTACTATCCCTGCAAACCTTAAGAAAGTTTGGAGGAATAATAGCAATATTCACAAAAACTGCTTGCTTGGTTTTATACATCCCTGTGTCCTTTTAGTGCTTTAAAGGGTAATGAGGAGTGTATTTACAATATAACTGTGGATTCTTCACTTGTGAATAAAGCTGCATATATTTGTCATTAGAGATGAAGTTGTGCGGTGTGCTGAATGTTTTTCTTTGCTCAGTGGCATCTCTAAAATAGGGAGAGCTAAAATGTTCAGTATAGAAAGTACCAATGCTGTTTGCTTGCAAACGTAAACCAAGATTATATTACAGGCTTCAAATATAGGACTTTAATAGAAATGTAGGAACTCAGGTAAATAAACATTTTAGATTCTAGTTAAAGTCTGGAAAGGAAGCTGGCTATTCTTATGTTCTTATTCTTAGATACAAATAAAAATAGAATAGAATTAAGGAGTAATAGTAAATTTAGCACCTTGTGTACAGATCTATAATATTTTCCTTAGTAGTAATATAATGCTGTGAAGTAAATCCATTTAAAAAGGAGTATTAAAAAAAATTAAAGTAACAAACAGTTGCATCAGTATCTTTTCAAATCTTACTCCGTCTCCTCAAAAATTTTTCCAGTTTTGGGGTATCCTTGCCTCACTCCTTCCAAAATTGCTTTTCCTGTTTCTTTTGGATCCTCACACCAGTAGATCAGATTACAAGGCACTTCACAGATTCATCCTCATTTTATGCAGTGGAATGCAGGAAAGGAGAAAAAGATATCTTCTACATGCAGATTGTGAAGGTGATTCAAATGCAAAAAGGAAAATGTGGCATCTTATCTCTTGCTGAGTCTGGTTAAGATCTTACTTTTTTCCAGCCTCAATTAGTGCCCTTGGGTATCATTTAAGGATCATTCCCCATGAAAAGAGCTGGATAAGAAACAATTGCAACCACTGCAAAACAGAAGTTAGATTCTGGACGTGATGATATGCTATCCCTTTGAGTGTTGAAGCAACACCTCTAACCCTGCTATTTCACGGACACTTGCAGCACAATTGATGCAAAGGCATGCAAAGTCCGTGCCAGTGATAGTCCCACACTATTTTTGTAGTCAGGGTTGGTAGGGAGGAGCAGGTGCACAGAGGCATGTATGCTCCCTTCTCAGAAGTGAAAATGCGGATGTGATTTTTCTGGCCCCCCAGCGTGCGCCTGTTTGAGATACAGCAGCTGGAAGCCCAGTGCTTAACCGAGAGGCTCAAGCCATAAGCAGGGATCATTGTTCCTCCTCCTTTGTGAACACTGCATGAATTTGCATGATTGCAAGTACCCTTGCTGTGGGGTTGGCATGCTGTGAGATTTTAGTGCTTCACTAAAATTAGAATGTTAACTCTGATACTGTTTTGAAGCTTTTAAATTATTCTCTTCTGAACTAATAACATGTAACCCTATCAGTCTGTAAATGGAAACTATTTTGAACCAAATAGTTTCAAATTTGCTTTAAATTTTGAAGCAAAATTTGGTTTTGAGAACTTTCTTGTTTCCTATATTTTAGGGCCAAAAATCTGCATTAGATTACAGAGGTTGTATTCCCTGTGCTCTTAGCTTTGTACAGAGTTCAGCAGTGACTTATGCCTGACTGAACCATCTTTTTCTAAAGAGTGTCTGATCCTGATTAAAACAAAGAAGATGGAGAATCCATACCTGCACTTGGTATTCTGTTACACTTATCATTCGTTTTTGCTGGTAAAAATACAAGCCCAGTTTAAAACGAGAAATTTTCTGGCTTCAGCTTCTCTCTCTTGAATTTTATCCTATATTTCTCCAGTAAATTACTAAGATCAATATATCACTGTATATATTTGTGAAGGAAATAAATGTACTTCCATATTATGAACAAAGTACTCTTTTAAGCCAAGACACTTGTAACCTGTTGCATGTAATGTCACAGAGTTATAACACCTGTGACTTAACTGGCAAACTAAATCTCTGTGTTGCTGGTGGAACAGTGGGAAAAAAAAAAAAAAAAAACCAGAAGATTTGCCAGACTTAGTATCAATGACTCAGACATCTCCTTTGTCCGAGATGGATGGATGTCCATTGATTCAAGTTGGACCTTCTGGCTATATAAAGATGGTTGCTTTTCTACTGAAAACTTTTCACCCGAACCTGTGAGAGCAGGACAACCTCAAACATCTTTCCAAATACAGCAGCAGCTGTGAAAGAACCTGAAATCATATTAGCATTTACACTCTCCATCTTCTAATGAGGCTGCGTGGCTGCCTTTTGTTCTTTGTTTTTCATATTATTTTTGAAAAGATTTCTATTCTTAATTGTGCCATCCATAAGTCCTCTAATTCTGGCAGGTTTCTCTGCCAGCTGCAGGTACATTGAAAATTCTAGCTGATTGATTACTGACCTCTTTTTCCCAATGTGCAATTTTTGTTGCACATTTTGCCTTCGCTCCCCACTTTTTTTTTTTTTGCCACAAAACCAACATGGGGTTTTTATCCACAAACTGTTCTTTTACAATCTTGTTGAAAATGAATGTTGTTTTAGTTTTCTAATAAATTCTTTTGATAGAACTTCTCTTACAAATGTCACACTTTCCTGCCCAATCTTTTCTGTCAAACAATTTTGGCTGAAGTTCTACTTCAGCTTTGGGGAAATTTAAGTAATCCAGTAAAAACCTTTTCTTATTTCTTCTATCTCCTCAAAATAGTCTTGACTATATAAGATTTTTAAAAGTGCTTTTCATAGACACTTATATCATTTTCCACTCTTACATATTAGCACCATAACTAGTTGCGTTTTCTGAGATTTTATCTGTCTTTTCTCTTGACTTTGACTTAACTTGAAGGGACCCTCATTCAAAGATGCAATTTTTTACTAAATAATGAACAGTAACCTGCATTTTAAAGTGTATATATTTATATCTAAACATATGCATAGATGACAATAAGAATACAATAATAAATTTGCAATACAGAGTTTGCAAATGGAAGTAATTCTCTGATTTGAAACAGAAGATTCTCTGCAGCTGCAGAATTGATTGTCAGTTGCAACAGCAACCAGAATGGGAATTCACTGTCGTAATGGAATCTGAAACAAAAGCACTAAAAATAAATTAACTTCTAAATTTGTCCAAAGAAGCCAAGGAGAATGTTGCAATAAATTAAACAATCCATGTTCTGTGGGGTTCAAGCATGCCTGCTACTGATTGTTAAACTGGAATAGACCAGCTACAGTGCATGACTTGAGCCAACTCTTTCTGTACTCAGGGTTGCCCCTGCAGTCTATTTACTAACACTTTGACTAATATATTTTCAAGCAAATCCCTCCTGGGACTTCTGTATCTTCTGAGAACCTAACACTTGCCATCATTAACATTCTTCCTTTGCTTAAGTTTTTTCTCCCTTCTCCATTTGTCCTGCTTCCACACAACTTAGAAAATTTATTCCTTCCCTTAAATATTCATGTCCTAAAGTTCTACACGCAGTGTCTTCATCTCACAGATTCATTGACAGCAATTTTCTCAGAAAAACTGGGATTTTTTAAACTGAAATTTCTGGCTCTGTAGATATGTGTTGGCCAATATTGTTACAATTTACACCCAGCCTTTATTTATTTATTTTTAAACTCAGTTTTGAAGAACTCAGTTAATATTTATTCATTTGCTTGTGTTTCTCATATTTATGTCAAGTTATAATCTCCAACAAGCAGCACTGATCTCTCTCATTATTTATTGTTTTGATGCAGAGAGCAATTAAATATAATTAACTGGCTGATTATCATTTGTGGTAGAATTTGCTAAGAATGCATATGCTCCTGCAGGGAGTTGCTTGCTATTTCCTGCACCAATGATCTGATGCTGTTTGGAGAGAACCTCTTTTTCCCCTCTCTATTTACTGCTTCACTGATCTGGGGAAGGAAGAAAGTAAGTGTATGAAAATAAGTATGCCCTAGCTTGTGAATAGCTATCTCATGGAGAGCTAAGGGATAGAGTTTCACACTGGCTTTGTTGCAGTGCTGAGATGCAGAAGCACTAAAATATTTGTAATTGGACCATGCAATAAAGGTAATGATGCAAGCTGTTTCACTGCCCGTGTGATGCAAGGGAACTCACGTAAGCCAAAATGTTTTGGGTTATTTTTGATTTATTTTCCAAGATGTCTTTTCAGATATGAGATTCTATGTCAGTAAAATGTTCTTTGTGTGTAGAACTGATAAATTTCCTGCACTGGGAATTAAAGTCATCGTTTTTCACAAAGCCAGTCTGGTTAGCATGCCACTAAACCTTTACTTAAGCCTTAAGACATTCTATGCATGAATTTAAGTGGTGGTTAGCTGGGAAATAGGTATTCTGGCTGTAGTTTTGTCATTGCCACTATTAAACTGATCTCTCAAAACTGAAGTTAATATACTGTTGTTTGCTGTCACACGAGGTGGTGATTTGAACTGCTGATCTCGAGATATTCAGCAGCTCATCTCATCTGAAGGTAAAATTCCTTTCATTAACTTGCCACTTGGTCCTCCCTGTTGGAATTCACACCTGGGTCCCATTTAACAGTTAATGCTTTGCCTTATTATTCAAGTCTTATAAAGCATTTTCTGTGAAGTTAAGCTGTGGCCTGATATAAAAAGAAGTATCTTTTAGCCAAACTTTGTTTAGATAAATAATGAATTAAGGGCCCTTTTTACCCTATTACAGAAATACTTTCAGTTAATTTTTGTTTACATTTAGGACTTTGAAGAACTGTTGTTCTACCAAGTTGTCGCTCATTAGATTGGCATTTCCAGTAAACAATAAACCTTTTTCTACCCATGTGTTAGAAGCCCATCCATTTCTCTTAGTGCACTGCTTCAGAGAGATTTCTCTGATTGATTCTCACATTTATGTAATGCAACTTTACCTGTAAAATGCTTTCCCCATCTTTGCTTTTGAGAATGCCTGACCCCTTTCTTACAAACTTTCAGGACTTTTTGAACTTCTATGTTTCTGTTGCTTTATATTGAACAATGTTATTCAAAAATCTCTTCAGACATGCTGGCAAGAACCACACTTATACAGAAAGAGCTTTGAGATGACTGTGCAAATGTTAGCTAATTATGTCTGCTGTCATTCTGTGAGATAGGCTAGTTTTATCATCTGCATTTGCACAGATGGGAAATTCAAACTGAGATTTTCAAGTCATTTGCCCTCAACCAAGCCAGATGAAACAGTCCCAGAGCTGAAAATGGAGCTTGGGAATTGTTGCCTCCCACAGCCCAGAGCAATTCACCTAGGTTTTGGACACTAACTGACTCTGAATGAATACATCTGCTGAAAGTGCAGCAGCTTCAACCAAAATATTCTGTATTTCTGGCAACAGCAACAACTACCCTGGAAAGAACTTGAGATGCACTTATCTTCATGCTGTAAGGGACAGCTATGATAACCCAAATTGCTGTGTCACATAGCCTATGCATTTCACCCAAATTATGCATGGCCCCCAAACATAGAAGCTGAGTCACAGTTCAAAAGGGACATTTTTTGGCATAGAGGTTTTATGGGGTTATTTACAATCCTCTCTCTGTCCTATTTATGTCAATAAGAAAATAAATACACACTTAGTACTTTTTTTAAGGAAAAGTTACTGAAAGGAATTTTCTTGCTACCTTTTTTCTGTTGTTTTAGTAACTATACATACACAACATTATATCTGTATATTATATATAGTCAATGTACGTGGCGGCCAGTCAGCCTATGGGGACAAGGGACAAAGAGTCCACTGGTTGAACACTCCCTAGTACCAAAAGATTCTCCCCAGCTTAGGGGGAACAGGAAAAGCTTCCCCCAGAATGCTCTGCTTTGGTATGTTAAAACATCCCAGTTCTGCTTCCCTGGTTGGCCGCTGGCCTCTCTGCCCCTTTGTACCTTATATGTCCCTGCCCTAGAAGCTTCTCCACTCCCTGTTCCCCCACTGGCCTTATCCCAGCGCCACTCCCTCAGAGTTCCCCATTGGCTCCCATACCCTAGCCTCACCTGTGTACTGCCCCGGTGCCCTCAGATCATTGATCTCTGATGCTCGGTCTGATCCTGTACTTGAACCAGGACCCTCCCGTGTTCTTTGTCTTCGTCCCTGGAACCCTTCACGAGTGTGGCTGCAATAAACCTCTCCCATGGAACTCTGTATAGAGACCCTTCTTTCCTCTTTGCTGTCGACCCATTTTAAGGAGCTATCCGTGTGTGTGCGCGTGTACGTGTGTGTGAGTGTGTGCTGGTCCTGCCGAGCAGCTTTGCATTTGGAGACGCTTGTAGGAAGGTCGTGACAGCCCACTATCCAGCACCGCCCAGCCACACCAGGGATAGCGACAAATGTATATGTGTAAAGAATTGTAATAGTCATTAAATCATGTTGCAGATCTGAGAGAGCAGGGAAGAACCATGTCAGTATAAGAAGAGAAGACTCGGGACCTCATGTCAGGATTCCAGTATTTAAAGAGTGGCTTCAAAGAGGATGGAGGCTCTCTGTCCACAAGGAGCCAGCCACACAGAGGACAGGTGGCAGTGGGTGCCAGTTGTACTGGGAGAGGTTTCATCTTGATATAAGAAAGATACTTCTACAGTGGGAGCAACCATTCACTGGAACAACCTCCCCAGAGATGTGGTAGAGGCCCCATCAGCAGAGGTTTTCAGAATGACATTAGAGAGGTTGCTAGATAATCTCATCTAGACTCCCATGAATGGGATCTCTAGAGGTCTCTTCAAACCTGGGTTATTTTGGATAAAGAATCAGAATTTCATGGGGAAGCGTACCAACTCGGAAAGGTTGAGTTTTACTACATTTGTTGCCCAGACACTATATTTAAACAGCTCAGATGTGCTAGTCAGCTTTTGTTGAGTTCCTTCAGAGACATTTTCAGCAGCATATCACAGAAAGTTGCTTGAAGTCTTTTATTCATCAAAAAAGTTAACAATTAGAACTAAGTTTTTACATGTGATAAAACATTTATACCAAAAGATTAACTATCATTTTGCTATATTTTTCCTGCAGAAATTGTGGATGCCCCATCCCTGGCAGTGTTTAAAGGCCAGGTTGGATGTGGCCTTGAGCAACTTGGTTTACTGGGAGGTGTCCCTGCTCATGGCAGAGGGGTTGAAACTAGACCATCTTTAAAGTAACTTCCAAACCAAACAATTCTATGATTGTTTAACTTTTAGTGGGTCCACTCTATTTCTCAAGATTAACTTGGATCAGACAATGATCAAAATCAAAATCAAGACTAGGTTTTAAAATTTTTGAATTAACATGCCTGGAGCAGAATTGCATCAAAAAAATACCAAGAACAGACATGATATGCGTAGAGTCTACTGCTTGAAAGGTAATCAATTTTTCATCTGTGTTTGTTTTATTTTGCAGGGTTTTCTAGATCTGAATTCCTAGATCACTCTGATAGGCTGTGAGAAGCCGAATCTGATCTGTGTGCTTTCATACAGAACTTGAAGGTTACTTGTTCCCCAGTTTCACAAAACGGTTCAATTATTGTCTTTGTAGCCAACCTACACAAAGTATCTGCCAATGCAACTGCTATTTTAGACACATAGCCAGGTAAAACTAATGCTTTTCTGTATTTAGTTTTTCCAGGTGACATCTCTGTTCTTTTAGCACTTTTTGCTGCTTCACATTGTCCATCGTTCTAACCGTATCTTAGTCTCTGTAACCCCCCCCATATTAATAGTGTGGCAAAAGAGGTAGGCAGAAGTACATCTATTATCTGTAAGATGATAAGGCAACTGTCCACTTGCTGACCTCAAAAATATTTAATTTGCCATTTTTTCCTAATATCATTCTGGTATTTATCTTGGGGGGTATATTTATACTTTGTAATGAAAAATACACTTTCATTTCAAGCAATTGAAGAAAGCAGTTTGTTCTCATTACTTGAGGGGATTAATCAGTTGAAGTTTGAGATATCCCTGTCAATGCCTTCATGAGGGATCTGCTGTTCTAAGGTGATGTATTCGATAAACCTGTAATTTAGAGTCCTCTGGTTTCTTAGAGTTACACTTATAAAAGACACACAAAGGCTATGTTCCATACATTTAAACACTCCTAATCTGCTTATAAATATGATGTTAGATGTCGTTAGATGGACTAACTCCATGGACAACAATTTAATAACATTTTACCCATTTGTTGTGGTTTAACTCCAGCCAGCAGCCAAGCCCCATGCAGCTGGCCACTCACTCCCCCAACAGGACGGGGGAGAGAATTGGAAGGATAAAAGCTGGAAAACTTATGAGTTGAGGTAAAGACAGTTTAATAGGGAAAGCAAAAGCTGTTCATGCAAGCAAAGTAAAACAAGGAATTCACTGCTTGTCACAGACAGGCAGGTGTTCAGCCATCTCCAGGAGAGCAGGGCCCCATCACAAGTGACGGTGACTTGGGAAGACAAAATCCATCACTCCAAATGTGTCCCCCCTTCCTCCTTCTTCCACCCACTTTATGTTCTGAGCATGATGCCATATGGTCTGGAATATCCCTTTGGTCCGTTTGGGTCACCTGTCCTGGCTGTGTCTCCTCCCAACTTCCCATACACCCCCAACTTCCTTGTCAGTGTGTCAATAGGAAAAGCAGAAAAGGCCCTGCTCTGCGATAACAGAAACATCTCTTTATTATCAATCCTGTGTTCAGCACAAATCCAAAACATAGCCCCATACCAGCACTGTGAAGGAAGTTAACTCTACCCCAACCAAAATCAACATACCATTTGAATCTTATTTTGTCTGTGAGAATTATTCCTTCTTTCTCTCTCTTATCTTTCCTGGCCCTTTTCGGCTTTGACAGGTAAGTTGTGAAATCATGGAGACAGTCTCTGAAAGGGACCTCCTGGAAGCCTGGCTCCTGTAGGAGGTACTTGGAGCAGACATACAGCTTAACCTGACAAAAATTTTTCTTCAAAGATTACATGTTGAGATAGGAATGGTGCACATTCTCAGTCCATCAAATTAGTTTTGAAAAACATTCCTGTGCTGAATTACAATGAAATGTTGGCATTCATTAATAAAAAGAAAATCACTCCTATATAGAAGAAGTGTACAGGTTTTGTTAAAAATTAAAATTAGAGCTTTCTTGTTTGAAAGTGTCAGGTATAGTCTTGACAAGAAATTTGAGACTGTTCTCCAAAAGATGATTGACTAAATTTGAACTTCAAAGAACCTACAAAAACTTAAACAGTGTTTTCAAATGAAAAACACATTTTCATGAAAATTTTCCAGAGCAGTTATATCCCATAGAGTATTCAACTCTCTGTTTCCTTATGCAGTATAATGTGGTAGTCTGATTTTATAATAATGCCTGTTAAAGAACAGTAAGAAAGAAAATTTGAGAGAAAGATTGAAAAAGAAAGTGAGGGGGTAGTAGTATAGTCATATTAATCATGCTTATCCTGGGAGGAGCTCCCAGGTAGCACTTTAGTTGCTATCACCATGAAAAAATATTTTACTTCTACGTTATTAAGCATACAGTTGTAAGGCCCCCATTATGTAAAGTATCTGTCAGGTCTGGTGAAATATATTACCATTATCTTTATAGCTTATTTTTCATTTATATGTGCACAGTCTTTGATCTAGAAGAACTACATTATTGCAAGAGGATATTCTAACTATATATTTCAATTTTTCACATTTTTAAACCAATCTAAACATAAAGACATGATATGTAATCCATATGTGACTCCAAATCTTTCCAGAAAGTATTGGACTTGGAAAAATGACAGCTTGTCAGATCTCAGGTACATTTCATTAGTAGTATTTGAAAGTTTCAAATACTACTCAGTGTTTTTCATGTCTGTCAGACCTACAATGATTTCTGTATATGTCATTCCACTTGCTGCTCTGTCATTTTTGATAATGGGCTTTGAACTTCCAGACATAATCAATCAGAGAATTATTTCAAACCACTGCGTTAGCTGCTTTAGTGAAAGGAGTTGGATGTGGATCTTAATGCCATCCACTGGTTGAAAGGATGATGTTTTGAATTAGCCTCCTTCATTGGCCACAGTTGGAATGGAAAATTTTCAGTATCAAAACTGAAACCTAAAAAACTGCAGGAGGCAAAATACCACATGTGGGATAGCTATTTTCATGTGTTGTTTTACTAACAACCATTACACACCTATCACTTTTTTTTTGCAGTCATAAATATTATATCTTCTAGTGGTTTTTAGTACTGTGTAGATGGTGATACTGGTCAGACAAAATTAAATTCCCCAGCTGACAATGACACTGCAGCCATTTTTCATTCTATGCAGCAAGACTACTGAATGTACTTTTCTTCTCTGTTCTGTGAATGTATTTCTGTATACTTCTTTTATGGCTCTGTACTTCTGTATGCTTTTACTTCTCTGTATGTTCTCTGTAGACATAAAATCAAATCCCTTTTTTATAGTTTTTCAATATATTTGTAATGTCAGCACATACTTATTTCTTAAGGTGATATCTTTCTGAAAAAATGAAATCTTTCTTCTCTCTCCTCTGTGAACACTTGCCAAAATGCACAGTGGATTTCTTACTGCTGTTTTAAAAACACGATCTTGACTCCACTGTTCACTTTCTAGTTCTCTCTTCACCGTGTTTCCTCCCCATGTTTGCTATGTGGTTTTCAAGATACTTTTGGAAGTTAGAATCAGAAATATCAGAATAATCACAGTTAAACACTGAAAAGAAATAAAATGTTACTGATTTTTTGTCAGGTTGGTCAGAAAAATATTACTGAGTTCTCTTTATTGCTTGTTAAATCTTAATTCATGTCCAAAGGAGAAGCCTTATCAAATCTAAGAGTGTCCAAGGTGAAGTAACAAACTTAGAAAAGTTGCAGCCCAGAAGCAGGAAAGAGCATAATTACAAATGAGCTTCATAAAATTAGTGGGAGGCCTTGCTATTCCAACATTATTTATGACCTCTACAACCAACTTACCAAAAGGATTGAAAATGAAGGAGGATGACCTTTTAGCAAAGAATGTGCTTCTTGCCTTTAGCCTGTCTGATGATCACACAGTCTTGACAGAGATAGTTCTCAAGGTTGAAATAAGCAGAAGGTAATCACTGAGTTGAAGGTCACCTATGTGTAATGAACATGATAAAGCTTCTGGTTGCATATGATAAATTAGTTCTGCATAGAACCAAATAGTTTAGGAAGACTGGCTGGAAAGGGAGAGAAGAAGAAAACAGGGAAAAAAGGTACCTTTCAAACAGGGTCAAGGAGCAATGTATATTAGCATGTGACCTCTCCTGCTGTTTCATAGAAAATAGTCAAAACTCACCTAACAGGAGCTGCAGGAGCTGGTTTCCAGCAGACGTAGAGTTAATATGATGTATTCTGCAGTGATTTACAGTGGAGTTACACCGTAGGTGACGTCGCGTGTCACTGCTCTGAAGGTGTAAAGCTGGCAGAGCTATTTTAAATTCCGGCTAGTGACTAGTGCTTTAAGTGGACTAAAAACACTGTCTTGAGTAGCAGAACAAGCCAGCTTTTTGCAAGCAGCCATCCGTTGGTTCAGCCAGGGCCCCTGCTTGCCCAGAGCACTGATGGCAGGTGCCTCCAGAGCCATTTGGGACTGGTGTGCAGTCTTTGCTGTTGGATGGACACTGCAGTCCACATGTGAATAATGGGGCAAGCACTGACCTACCTTTGCATGCAGTTGATTTCTTACCCAGGAAACAAAAAACTGTGAGGGAATAAAGAACTCCTGTGTAGTGCCTCATTAGTTTCCCGTCCCTTCTTGCACAGTGATATACCACTGATGCTTGGAGTCCCTTATGTTTGTAGCATTTAGAGCAGGAGTTACATCTCTGTAAGCGTAACAAACTCCCAACTGGGAAAATACATGCTCACTTCTCAAACCATCTGTACTCATGTGAATAGAGATAGATTCAAGAGATTTGTAACACATTCACGCATAAAAATGGAGAACAGTTAATTCTGATGTTCTAGAGGAAACTGCTGCAGGATTATTGCATTTCTAAGAAAAATTATCATGTTTGTGCAGTCTGTATTCAGTGTTTACAAAGATAATGGACATGGAACTTTTGATCATCTGGCAGTGGACCAAAGGCACTCCCCCCAGACCTGTGAGGTGTGGTATCTTGAGGACAATAAAAATAAGTCAGAAGCTTGCAGGAAGGATTGCAGTTAATGAAATTATATGGACATATGAAGTGGCCTCTGTCTACAAACACATTAATAAAAGCCATTGGAGAATATAACAATCAGGGAAAACTGACTGGCATTTTTTCAGGTAGTGCAGTTGAAATGAAATTATCAGACTGTTGAGTAAATAATAAAAATCCAGATGCAAAAAAACCCTCTTGACATACGTTTTAGTAAGTAGGCAAGGTTTGCAAGTAACCATGAATCTGGAGATTAACAAAGGGAGGTCTCTGTGATGGGTGGGGAGCAGGCTGATGGGAAGTACCCAGAGTGGAGGGGTAAGTAGCTCCTTTTCAAATTGGCAGCCTGTCATGTGGGGGGTTCCTCAGCTATTGATACTAGGCGCAATGCTGTTCAATATCTTAATAAGCAAGTTGGATGGTGTGATCAATTGTATGCTGACAAAGTTTGTAAATGGGCCCAAACTGGGTGGGGAAGTGGACTCTTCAGAAGTGAGAGCCACCCTGTGGGAACACCTGGATAGGCTGGAAGAGTGGGCTAACAAGAGCCTTGAGAAGTTCAACAATGACAGTTGTAAAGTCATGTACCTGGGAAAACATAATAAAGGATTGTTTATTCTGGAGGTCCAGTGGGCAAGCAATTCAGTATGAGAGGGCACCATGCTGCCGTGGCAAAGAGAATGCTGGGCTGCATCAACAACAGCATCACCAGCAGATGATGGTCATCAAAGATGTCATTATCACCCTCTACTCTGTGCTTGTCAGGCCACAGCTGGAACAGTGTGTTCAGTTTTGGTCCCCACTATACAAAAAAGCTGTGCACAGGTTGGAAAGAGTCCAGAGAAGGGCCACAAGATGATCTGAGGACTAGGAAGCTGGAGGAAAGGCTGAGAGAGCTGGGTTTTTTCAGCCTTGAGAAAAGAAGGCTTAGATAAGACATTCTCACCATGCTCCTGTATTTTAAGGGTGACTACAAGGAAGACGGAGACTCCCTACTCACAAGGAATCATATGGAAAAGGGGAGGGGTAATGGGTACTAGTTACTCCTGGGGAGATTCCAACTGGACACAAGAGAAAGCATTTTCACAATGAGAGAAATCAGCCATTGGAATAATCTTCCCACTGGTCAATTCCCCAGTGTTGGACACCTTTAAGATCCAGAAAGACAGGGTACCAGACCATCTTGCCAAGACCAAAAATGGTTGGATCAGATGATCCTTGAGGTCTCTTTCAACATGGTGTTCTATGATTCTGTGAAAATAAAAAAAAGATCACAGTATTAAAAGTCAAGGACGTACAAAAAATGTCAGATAGCAATGCAAAAAACTGTGGAATGAGAGACATGCAGAATACAGTAGGTTTGTAGATAATAAAAGAATGAGTGAAATAAAAAGCTTTGTATTGAGATTCAATTGATTCAGCCTGAGCTGATTTATATGGTAAGATGTATTTGTGACAGCAAGAATCAAATTATGTGTACAGTTGTTCATAAAGAAACCTTTATACAGGGTTTGTTCCAAGATATATTTGACAACTAATTTTGCATAACATTTTCCATTTTAATTATTGTTTCTCCTTATATTCTGACTGTAGCCTAATGACTTGTAGGCTAATGAAAACTGCCAGGAAGAACTGAAATAAAACCTACAAAGGAGCTTGCTGCATGTCTTTATCTCCAGCAGCTCTGACAACATTTGCATATAATTGTACTTCTGGAAAATACAGAGAATCTTTGGTGGCAGTCTGAAGAGCTGCCTGCAAGATGGTTAATCACTGGTCGTTTTAGAATGACGGGATTAATAGAAAAGAGTTTCAGTGATAGCAAAGCCTACCTTTTGTCCTCCTCTTCCAGCACACCAGCAATTTTTCCCTTTTCCAGTTTATGATGGTATTTAGGGTCTTTGACTAGCTAGCTCAGAGTGAACACAGGAGAGTGGAGAAGGCAGTGTGGAAGGTGAGTTCTGAGAAACAGATCAAGAAAACAGCCATGCATTCATGCATATCTATGGCTAGCACTGCAGACTGAGAGACTCATAGCCATTTTAGCAGTTCAGCATTGAATTTGCCAGATGTAGTCTCTCTTCTGTGTCAGACTTCCCTCTATTTGTTATGTTAGAGTCTAAGAGAGAGAAAAAAAAGAAGGGATTCAGCAACTGTTTTGTCCTGCTGCAGTTTAGGTAGGATTTTAAAAATTGACAATGTATTATTAGTCATCATAAAATCCTATTTGAGAAACAGCATATGCCGAAGCAATTAAAGCCATTAAAAGCACTCAAGACATTTTGAAAATTGGCCTGTGACATGCATCTCACTCAAGGTCAACTGGTCCTGTGATGGCAGCACTTAGAGGTTCACTCCCTTCTGTGCCCTGCAGCTCTTGCTTTGTTTTTAAGCTACTTTCCAGGAATTAATTCATGCACTAGAGTAAAAGAGAATGTTCTGCCATGCCTTTTCACTTCTATGCCCAGCTGTGCTTGATCTGTCCTTTAATGTTTTCTTAATGGCATCGGTAGATTTGCCTTTGCAGGAATTGGGTTGTGGGTCTAAACAAATCAACTCTGTCAATAATAAATATAGAGTATCTCAAAAGAATTAATGACTGGAAATTGATGTCAATGGCATATTTTTCTAATAAGAATATTGATTCCCCTCTGCTGTAATGATAAGTCTACCAAAATTTTAAAGGCCAAGCAAACTGCAACCTATAAATCTGTGTGTCATAAATATGTGTATCATATGCAAGTGCTTTCTGCTTCAGATTCCAAGATTGAAAATAAAATTTCCATCCTTTATGGAATTTATCTTATTGTAAACCACAGATCTTTACAGCTCGTTGTGCAGGATGAGGCAACAGCAGCATTTAATATATGGCACTAGACCAAGTTGCCCACAGAAGTTGTGGATGCCCCATCTCTGGAAGTCTTCCAGGCCAGACTGGATGGGGCCCTGAGCAACCTGAATTTAGTGGGTGGCAGCCATCCCACGGCAGAGGGGTTGGAAGTAGATGATTTTTAAGGTCCCTTCCAACCCAAACTGTTCTATGATTCTATGATAATAAGTTCATTATTAATTCAATGAAAATGAGGCTTCCACTGTTACGAAATGTGTAAATTGTTTAAAAAGCATACTTGAGTTGCTAAAGCTAATTTACATTAAAACAAGACTGACAGATTTGATCAGTTGCCTCAGTACTTTTCCTTCAGTTTCGACTGGTACTAGATGGAGTCATAAATAATATGTAATTATTAAAATATGCTGTTGAGAGCTTTCAGGAGAGTAGACCACCAAAGATTTATATATGCACATCTGCCAGTTTATTTTGGTTCAGGGTGCATAAATAAAGGTGCATAAATGTGCAAAGGGATATAACATGGGCAAATGAAAAGAAGGATTCTCACAGGCAAAGCCTCCTCCTTTGATCCTGCAGTGTTCTATGTGTCTCCTCTGGGCTGTATGTATCAGTCTTACATAGGCATCTCATGTGGAATTATACCTAAGGAGGCCTTCAGAGGGAAAAGCTTTATTCAGAGAATAAAATTCCACAACATATTGTTTTTCTGCAATGAATGGTTTTCAGCTTCTGCATTGTTGAATGACCACACTTTATTAGGCATATTAAAATATTAATATCTATGAAAAATAACACCTAACTAAAACTGGAAACTTCTCCTTATGCTTATCTCATAATTTTCATCTAAGGGAATACCCAAGATTGCATCATGCTGGTAACTAAATCTAACAGGGGTGCTAACAGTGGCTGACTTCTGGCTAGGCAAATGTCAAAGGCATTGAAAGCAGTAGACTGAGTTATTTGTTTCTCATGTGATATTTAGTGAGACAACTAAAATTGCAAAATACTTATTACAAATCAGAGAAAAATATTTTCACTTGTGCACATTTAAGGATGGACGTGTAACTACTGATAAAATACACTTCATACAATCCTAATTTTACTGCAAGTATGAGTAATGAGTAAAGCTCAAATGCAGATATTTGGTTTGCTTTGGTTTGCCTTGTTTGCTTTGCTTTAACAACAAAAAATGTAAGTTCTGATATTTGGCTCATTAAGTGTTCAGATTTTCTATTGAAAAGGGAGATGAAGCACTAAGCAGTTCAAATTTGTGAGCTGTTGTTCTCCTGTTGTACATTTTTAGCTCCCTCCTTAGTTCAGCCTTTTCCGTCCCTTAGCTATCAGGAGTTAAGACAAACCTGGGTGAATACTTATAGCTGAGTAGAGATGATTCAAGGTCAAATTATCTTGGGGGAGCAGGGAGATATGCAGCAACTGAATAATCATCTTCTGTTAAGTATTTTTTTTCTAATTTTATTTATAGTGTTTTCAATACTAAAAAAAAAGTTGCCCAATTAAATTAATAAATGGGCTTGGTGGAAAACAATGTCTACTTCTATGAGTTATATCTATGCTGTTGTCTAGAGCTTTATGAGGAAAGTTATTTCTATGCTGGATGCTGGAGTATGGTGGGAAATGCCTAAGCTTGCTTGTGTCACAGGTACAAAGCATGACTTTTCATTCAGTCTGAAATGGGGCAAACCTGTGCTCAGCAAAGTTGTTTAAGCTGTTGTCTTCATTTGGCACATGTTTTGACAGGAAAGCGTCAGGAGATACAATACTGGTCAGTTCAATCAAATCTTTATTTAAGTGCAGGGGAAACTGAAGACAGAGACAAGAAGGTGTGGCAAGACAGTCAGAAAGTCAGTGTCAGGGAGAAAAGGCTCCAGATTTACTTGCTCAGCAGAGGATTTATTCAAAACCTGGACTGGTGCTGAGGTCATTCAAGCCTGGTCCTTTGTCTCTTCTGCCCAGGCCATCACGAGGGTGATAAAAGGTCACCAATACTGCAGTGGCTTGTGAGGTCTCAGAGGAAGTTTGCTGACAGCTGTTATAGAGGAGTTAGTTCCTTTCAGCTCTTATCTGGTAACAGTGTAGGAGTATTATATCTCCTTCTTGCTGGCTGGTTAAACTAAGGAGCCTACCAAGTAGTTGTGGGTGGAATCACACATTTTCTTTGCATTTTTTTCTGTGATGGTAAAGTGACATCCCTTTGCACTTGTTACTCATGTATTTAACTGGAAAATATCTTGCAAAATTTCTTCTCAATGTAGTTATGAGATTTTGCAGCATATTCACTGTTTTCCAAATGCTAAAGGAATATATAGCCAGTCTGCTTAGCTACAGAAAAGTGTTTGCACCTTGGCACATACTTGGATGTCATGAAGCGTTCTATTAGTATTCTTTGAATTTAGAGAAGGAGATTTTATAATTTTTGTTCTAAATAAAAAATTAACTTAGCAAAACTCAAATGAACGGAAAATTACATACTAAAGAGATTACAGGCAGAGGGCTAGATCAGAACCTTAAATTAATTTAACAAAACTCAGTAAGGTGAATTAAGAGGACTATCAATATCAAATCAACGTAAAAAGAAAGTGGTTTTATAATGCATTTCATGGTATACTCTTTAATATGTGATAACCATATTGGAAATTCATTAGTATGCAGAAAACCAAGAGAAGCATATGGAAATACATCCTTCAAAGGACTAAGACACAATAAATTTTACAAAAGGCATAAAATATCTTTAGGATGAATGATCACTATGAAAGTAATGTGCACTAAAATTGTAGGAGTGGTATTCACTCATTAGCTGTATGAAGCCATTAACTGCACAAAATCATTCTATTTTGCATAACCATTTGTCATATAAAATCATTAGCTCCCTCCTAAAATTGTTAGAAATGTGAAATGATTTTTCAAAAAAACCATTAGTTACAGGGTATTACACTATAAAAATCAGTGGCATATTACTTCATCATCTTCTGCATAAAAATGTCTCGGTTATGCAAAATCATTTATGTTGATAAATAACTTTTTAAGTAGCCTTATTGTTCGATAGTCAGGCTGTTAGCTGTTCAGTTCCAATAGTAATTTTTATGGCCAAGACATTTATTAGTTATGAAAAACTCTGAAATGAACTAGAACAAACACTACTTTCTACCCTGCTAAAATTGACAGTTTTAAAAAGCAATCTTGTTCGCCATAAATGTGCTCTTAGAGTTTTAAATAGTGGCAGCTGTTCCCATTTATTTACCATCATTTTGTCGCTGTTTGAATTCTATTCACTATGGCTTTCAGGTTCTCGTTCTCACATTCTAAGCTAAATTCAGGGAGAAGCTTTCATAGTAGTGTTTTTGATCATATCACAGATAGTTTTATATAGTTGTACTAGGAAGAGTAATATATATACACATCAAAATGGAACACATTGTCCTGCTCTCTCACACAGTAATCAGAAAACTTTTAAGCACATCAGGATCAGTTAATTTCTGGAGGTGAAATATTTGAAAATTCAAACTTGTGCTTTAGAAGGAAGGGGTCCCTGTGAGAACCACGTCAAGATGTCCAGTGCTGGGGAGGAACACCCACAGATTTCTAACTCATAAGACCTCTGTTGAGGAAAGGAGCCTTTGCGAGCAATGTTTTTGAAAGGCCAGTTATATTACTATTAAATTACCCAGTTATAATTTCAAACATCATTGTGTATGGTTCTATAGAAGCAAGAAAATGGTTTTTCTTCCAAGGAGTCCTTAGGCTAAGACTTGCCTACTGTTGCCAACCTATGTATAAGGAACCAGAGAGAAACATAATGTATACTGACCTCTCTGTTACAGAAGTAATTCAGTCTTGTCAAAACTGCTGACATTCCTTGAATATCACTTGTGGTGTGTTTACCCTGGTCAGAAACTTGGCAGTCACCAACTGTTTGTTCTTTCCCTTCTCCATTGGGGTGGGGAAGAAAATCTGAAGACCAAAAGTGAGAAACAACTCACAGGTTGAGATAAAGACAGTTAAATTCATGAAAGAAAGAGAGAAGAAAAGTGACGAAAAGGCAATCGTTTATCATGCCCCACAAGCAATGACTGCTTTGGACAAGATACGTCCAAAGCTGCTCTTGCTGAGCATAACATTACATAGTAGTGAGTACCCCTTTTGTCAGTTTGGGTCAGCTATTCCGGCTTCTAGTTGTCTCTTCCCAAATTCTTGTCCGCTTCCTGCCTACTCAATGAGGGGGTGTAGTGAAAAACTTAGAGAAAGATTTGTCCTTTTGTAAGCAGTGTTTAGCAATAGCTAAAATATTTGTATGTCACCAGCACTTTTATTCACAAGTCCAAAACAAGCAACATATGGGCTGCTATACAATGAGCTAACTCCATCACATTCAGACTGAGTACATCACTACATCAGCTATACAGAAAAACTGTATTTAAAAAGACATCACACAAATAAACAAAGAAATAAAACAATCACCAAACCCAGGAAAACCTGCCACAAATGGCCACACCCAAAATAATGTTGAAGTATTTTCAGGAGGCAAGGCCATTGAATCAGTAATATATTCTATTCATGGTAAAAACGAAGAGCTTAAGAGAGTGGTTTGCTCCATATCAATTGCAGTAGAATTCAAATACATCACATGTAACCGTAAACCTAACCCTGAACCTAAGTCTAAGCCTAAAACTAAGCCTAACCCTAAGACTAACCCCTACAAAAACCCTAATAATAAACCTAAACCCAAACCAAACCTTAACCTAAACACTCAAATTAACCCAAACCCAAGACCAAAAATAACCCTAAAGTTAACCCAAAACCTAACTGCAAACCAAATGCAAACTTTAAACCTAACAATTCCACAAACCCAAACACTAATCCGAAACACAACAGAAACCATATTGCTAATATTAAAACCTAAAGATAAACCCTAACCGTAAACCAACCATAAACCTAACACTATCACTAACAATAAGCCTAATCCTAAACCCAAACAATGAACCCTAAACCTAACACTGAACCTAAACCTAACCTTAACCCTGAGCGTAAATATAAATTAAACCTAACCATAACCCCTAACCGTAACCCTAACCGTAACCCTAACCCTAACCCTAGCTCTAACCCTAACCCTAACCCTAACCCCAACCTAAACCTAATGCAAATCATAACCGTAAGATTAACCCTAATCTTAATCCTAGCCTATACCCTAACCCTAACCCTAACTCTAACCCTAAAACTACCCCTAACTCTAACCCTAACCCTAACCCTAACCCTAAAACTAACTCAAATTTTAACCCTACCGCTAACCCTACCTCAACTAACAACCTAATCCTAACCCTAACCCTAATACTAATCCAACCCTAACCCTAACCCTAACCTTAACCCTAACCCTACACCAACGCTAACCCTAAGCCTAACCTGAATGTCCTGGTATGATGTTATGAGGCTGCTTTGTTCCTCAACCATAGGCTTAATGCCCAAGGCTGCTGTATCTCTTAAGATGGACCCCGGGTGCGGGTCAGTTCAGCAGGTCTGTCCAATGGCTCTGGCTCCAACGGTGCTCTGCCGTGCTCTGCAGGGAGTGCACCGGGGACGCTGCACTGCTCATTTGGTGGTTTTTCGTTCCCTCTAGCTGGGGAAAAAGGTTTTGTTTTTTTTTCTTTCCTCCCCCTGGCCTCCCTACCTTCCTTCCCTTTTCTCCGCTCCAGGGAGCCTGTGGGGTGGCCCCAGCTGGTCCGAACACCGAGCAAGGCAAACTGGTGAAGGAAAGGACACAGAAATCCACCAGCTTTACCTGCTGCGAGGAGGAGGCCTGGCGCTGAAAAAGCAATAGGTTTTCCCATCTGCTGTCCAGTTGCACCTGATGTGAGGAGGAGCACTGGCACAAGAGAATCAACAGGGTTTTTTTTCAAGCTGCCCTTCCCCATGCTGTAGCGTGGACTCCCCTTCCCCTTCTTGGAGACTGGGGGCACCACTTGCCAAACTGTATTCTCCTTCTCTGGGTATTTATTGTATTTTTGAGATTTTCAGTTCTGGTAAGGGTGGGTGTGTAGGTGTGTGGGGATAAGTTTCTGGGGATAATATTGAACTGTTTTACTCAATCCTTTTTGGTTCATTGCGGACACATAGTCCCAATATTTTTCTTTATATTTCCAGTTTAATTTTCTGTTAATACACAGTTTGATTTTTCCAATTTTACCTTCTGTTATAAATTTCTCTTATGAGCAGAGGAAATGAGGAAGTCATTTCCCCTTGGAGGAGAGGCTCACTCCAGAGGGATTCCACCTAAAATATTGTCAGGAAAACCGAGACACCTAACACTTAACCTAAATATAACCCTAAAACTAATCCTAAACCTAATCCTAAACATGACCGTAAACCTAAACAGAACCAGAACCTTACCCTAACCCTAACCCTAACCCTAAACTTAAAGCTAACCCTACCCCTAACCCTAACCCTAAACCTAATGCTAACCCTAACCCTAACCCTGATCTTAAACCTTGCCCCAACGCTAACCATAACCTTAAACCTAACCCAAAGCCTAATAATAACCCTAACACTAACCCTAATTAAACCCTAAACCTAAACGGAAGCCTACCCATAAACTAAACCCTAAACGTAACCCTAAACCTAACTGTAATCCTAACACTAACCTCAACCCAACCCTAATCCTAACTCTTGCCCAAATCCTAGCCCAACCCTAACCCTAACCCTTAAGCAACACTAACACTAACCCTAACCATTAACCCTAATCCTAACCCTAACCCTAAACCTAACCCTTACCCTAGCCCTAACCATAACTGTAACCCTTACACTAACCCAACCCTAACCCTCACCCTTAATCTTAACCCCACCCCCAACCCTAATCCTAACCCTAAACCTGAACTTGATCCCGAGCCTGAACTTGACTCTTACATAAAATTCCCTGAGCAGGGGGATGGAATCCCGCTATCTGCCATCCTGGGTTTACAGAAAGGACCCCACCTCTTCTCCCATCCCGCCCATTCCATGTATTCTCCCGGGGTGTCAGCGACTGTAGAAAATAGAAAACCATAATTTCAGGTGAGAGTCTGTCTGCCAGAAGTGTTTAACGTGAACACGGAAGTACCAGTGGTTTGCTCTAGGGGGGTAACTGATTAAGGCCCAGGATGTGGATTGGCTTTAGTTTCTAAGGCCAAGAAAACAGGAGCACTACTGGTTATAGGTTCTCAGTTGCAGGTCTCACGTAAGTTTCTTGTATTTATGTAATGATGCTGTGCACATTTAGATTCTGGGGTCAGTGTCGCAGGTTCTTGAGACATCGAGTGCTTTTACTGACATCAGATGCAAAGCATTAAAATAGATTTCCATTCAGTCAAAGGTCATTCTCATTGCAAGTGTCTTGGTTTGGAGACAAATTCTAGGAGAAAACGCTCTAAAATGAGTATTTTTCCTTTAAAGAGAGATGGCTTCAATAACTTCCTTTTCTTCTGCCAGTGAGGGAAATGGATACTAGGGGATGAAAGTGAAAAAAAAGTAAAACTGTTTATTAACAAAAAAAATAAGGGTTGCCCGCAAGGCACAGAAAAAGAAAGGGAAAAAACCCCAACAATTTGAACCTTACACCATGCCCCCGTGACTGCCCATCTTTGTCTCTGGGAAGCGGGGAGGAAAGAGTTCACAGCAGCTGGGAACCTGTCGGATTTCTGGCGTGGGTCTTCTCCTTGCAGCAGCCGAAATTGGTGGATTTTAATGTACTTTCCCATGTTGGTTCAGCTCCTCTGAGGTCTCGGGTTCGGGGTGGTCCCACTGGCTCCCCAGACGGGCTGAAAAGAAAAAACCAAGCTAAGATGAAACAGTTAAGGAGAAAAATAACAAAACAAAACAAAACTGCTGGCTAGGGGAAAGGAGGGGAAAAACTTTTTGCTTCACTCTAGGAAAAAAACCCAATCCAACAAAAGGAACAATGTAGCATCCTGGTCCACGCTCTTGGGAGCACTGGGAGAGAGATTGAACAGAGCCCACTCAGGAACCCAAGGGTCCCCGCCCCACTCCCTGGGTCCCTCTTAAAGCTACAGCAACAGTTTTCTGGGCATAGAGCAGACAGTAAGGGAATAAAGCGTCATCATAAAACCACCCCAAGACATCAAGTTAACTTGACACTTTTTGGGTAATGTGGCTTGAAGGTAGTAAAGGTCAATCTGGTAGACAGCAGAAGTGACAGGTTTGAGAAAGATAAGCAATACTATTCATGAGACAGTTAAAATATTATGAAAGGGAAGGACAATGAAGGTTTCAATGAGACTGGAAGTTCTTCTTGTTCAGTATGTGAGAGATGCGCGTATTTACATTTTTGGCCCAGTTGCACACAGATAGCAATTTAGATATTTTTTTCAGAATGTGTAGCCTCCCTTCAGTGAACAACTTGGACATCATTGTGCTTATACAGGTGGCATTGAAAAGTTTAGAGTTCTTAGAAAATGATGGAGTGCTTAAAAAAAATAGTATTTTAGAACTCTTATGTTACATATTCAAGCTCTAATCCAGCCTGTAGTCTGACAGGAGGCTGTGAGTCAGTCATGTTAATTGAATGCTGGGACCTGCTTAGTTACTTTTCAGTCCAAGTGGGGTAAGGACAGTCAGTAAAAGGTAAAGGCCATGAATACCACTTCCACAGATTCTAGTTACTTTTCTCTGACTTCTAAACAAGATCTGTATTTCCCTGACATCTGATTAAACTTCTTAACTTGCAAACTATGTCCCACAAGAGCTGACTATTTGTCTACAGACAATTCCAGTGTGGCCAAATGCAGATGCTGATATTTGGTTTGGAGATGTGAGCACATTTAACAGCTAGTAGTGTCAACATGCAGTCACGGATAATAACTCTGCTGTCATGCAAATGAAGGGTTGCCAAATGCCCCACTGTGGCCTATGTGAGTTGGCTGCCAGAAAGATATGGCAATTATCTTAGCAAAGGTTCTTTAGCCTTAATCAGAAGAGATTTTAGACATTTATTAGAAATTCCTGGATCCAGGGTCCCTGCTCATCTATTAGGGTTACTTTAGTTCCTGGTGTAAAGCAGGAAGCCCACAGGTAATCTCTTTACATAATTTTTTGGAAAAGTACATCTGCTGCCAGAGATGAAAGTTTAGGGGTACATTAACTCCTATCAACCCATCTCAAAATTTGTGAAATAAATATCCTTGCTCCAGGGCAGTAAGGTTTAACAGTATGAACAATATGTTCAAACAACATTTGGAAGCATATACTTGCTTCATATGTGCCTTTAACATACAGTAAATATATATGAGGTCACTGTACATAATTGCAGAAAGAATCTGCAAAACTTGTCTGTACAAGCCAAAAGGATTTTAAGTATGAATATTGGTTGCTCTGTTTTGTTTACAAGTGCATAGTGTCAGCAATTATTTTAATACTCCTGATATTTAGCCTTTCTTTGTCATGGGATTCTTGACTCATACAGTAAAAACCTGCCACTTCAAGATCTGTGAGCTCCATTTGGGACCAGAATGCTGGATAATGATATTTGTTCTGAGTGTTTGTCACTGTTTGTGAGCCTGCTTGAGAAATTTCTCCGGGAATACAAATTATATTGGTTGTGCAGTCTGCCAGCGGCATCCTGTGCATGGTAATGATATGCAAAAAAGTTAGTAGAAGCACAAACCAAAGATGTACATGGCCCCTGTTATATGGCTCCTGTTTGCAAAATACATTCTCTGCATCAGGGCACTAGCAGTCCTGTGTGTACCAATCATGGCATGCATTTTCTGGCCTTCTCTGTGTAGTGCAAAACACACTATTTTATTTACAAAAAAATCTGTTGGATAAAACAGTGTTTTCTTAAAGACAAACTTCACAGAATTTGGGTACAAATACATAATTACTCAGAAAGCAATATATTAACACATTGTCAAATGGCTGGTGGGAGGACAATGTATTGCTTGGTGATATTAACAAAGAGAAGAACCAGTACCTAAAAACAATAAAAAAGAAAAATTTAAACATTGCTAGTTTGTGACCTTCAATAGTACTAAATTTTGGTAATGGAATATTCATTGTAAGAATGGATATATGCAGTGACAAGCCAAGGGTACTGTGGATAGGTGGTGATTCCAGCTTCTTCCAGCTCTTTCTTACCTTATATTATGCCATCTTTCACAGAAGAAGTGTTAAAAACCTGCTGCCGAACGGTCTCAAGAGAATTACAAAAGGATAGCAAGATTCCCAAAGGTTTAGACAACAGTCAGCACCATGACAGGATATTGCCACTTTAGTAATTATCATTTTCTTCCATTAAAAAATTAATTGAATTCCCTTACCCCTATTCACAACAACAAATGCTGACTGTTTAGCTCATCCCCGCTTTTCAAGTCCGTATTAATGGCATTTTATGTAGCTGGTTTAGACAATTGGCAGAGGCTAACTTTAAGTAATACAGTCTCTGCAGTTAATAATGGTAATCAAAGTGTTTTTATCTGCAGCTTGGACTATGAGGTTCATTAGCAGAAATATTTTTCTAGTTTACTTAGATGTTACAGCTATGGATAAGTATTTGGGTATAGTTTATGTCCTCACTCCATTAACAGATTTACCCTGTGACTGTGTGCTTTGCCCATGTTTTATTCCACCTGGCAAGGGAAATTGCAAGAATCAAGGGAATGGTGATGAAAATTATTAGTGGCTGGAAATACTTCTGCATGAGAAAATCAAAAAGTTTGGCACCACTTCTTAAGAAAATAAATGAGAAAGTATAGAAAGTAATAAATTAAAAGGTGCATTGCTATTTCTCATGGGGAATTCCCATTATCTCACCAGACTGGCCCCCCGCACTGTTGGGCTATGGAAGTTAGAGTCTATAGAGGTGATTACAACCAACATTTCTATGAATTAAAGTAGTGAATGTACAGATTTCCAGTATAATTTCCATAAAAACTCCCTGGTTTTATCCCTGTACACTTCCATACTCTTTGGAAGGCATGTGTTCAGCTAATGAGCATAATAAAAATGGTTTGCATGTGCAATTTTATACTTGTGTACCTACTGCACTGAATCAGAACTGCCATCAGCTGGACTTTCATAAAGATCTGAAACTGACGTAATCAGGCAGTGGGAATTTTTGCCTATATATTTTGCAACATTCACTTGATTACTTTGTACAAAGAAAAGAGTTATAAGATTCTGCTGTTCACATGGAAAAGTAAAGCAGTCTTTTCATTGCTTCCTGAACCTTGCTTTACATGCTTTTCCCTACTATTCTTTCCCTTACATTGACCAAACTTGGAGTGCACTGATGATTCCCAACTGCCTCACTCATTTTTTTTTCCTCAGAGGAAAAGGTATCAATGGAGATCTTTGCTACCAGTGGTTGATGAAAGGGAGGTTTGGTCGTGGCCATACCTGGAAACCATGTGACGTTTCTGCGGGTCAGGTGGCAAATCTACATCCAAGAATAAAATTCATTTGATGTTTTGTGACAGTACAAAATGAGCTGGAGGCAAGGGAGCTCAAAACATGTATCATTTCAGATAGAATATATTTGAGTATAATAGTTACATTCAATTAATCATAGAGAATTTTCCAAGTCTTATTTCTATCTTGAAATTTCTATTGAAATTCAAGTGTGTTATTAAATTCTTTAAATACTTGTTATATAAAATTTGATCAGATCTTTCTGTAACCCATTTCTCCTGTCCACATAAATGCAGTTTATCTGTTCCCAAACAGCGGAATGTTCTTACTATGTTACTATCTTCTCTACTTATTATCTGATAATTAAGCCTAAAATTTTCCCAGTGTCTGAATGGACCATTACTATGGCACCTGTACAGTATCTGGAAGGGCCCACCTAAGGAGAATGTCAGGGAAGCACAAGAGGCTTCTCTACCAAAAAGCTGGACATAGGCTGCCAGAAGACAAAGGAGCCCTGGCCAGCTTTCAGCTGTTGCTGTTGACTCTCTCCAGAATTAAGCAGCATGTGAGCCAGTTCCTGGGCAGTGTGGATGACTGAAATTCAACCCCCAGATTAACAAAATACATATAACCCTCAGTATTCATTTTTCCAATTTTTCAGCCTGTTAGTGAAACATTTTCTATTGGAGAAAAAAAAAAAGTGAAGTATGTTGCCTCATCTGTTTTAAAATGAAAAACATTTACTAACTAGTTGGGAAACAAAAAACATAGTAAATGTTAAGTTGCAGTTCTGTTTCGCTTTTCCAATGAGATATTAATGACTATTTCTTTCCTTTGCTCCTTCCCCTCTTGGAATCTCCTGCCTTTTCCTCATTTCCCTCTTCTGCTTTTCAATTTTTCCTGCCTCCTTCTGTTATCTTTCTATGAATCATGTTCTTTCAGCTGATTAGTGTCAGTTTTTTTCTGTCTCTGAAGCATTGCTTTTGTAGTTATAGTACAGGTATGAGGTCAACAGTTATTCTCGAGTCCTTCCATTCTCTTTGTAACTCAGCCATATTCATCTTCAGTCTCAGACTCAAACGTGCCTAGGAAAAGGAAAAAATTCTAAAAGAAACCAACTTTTAAATGACAAACCCAAACAAATTTGCATTAGTAGCAAACAACTTGTGCCCCAGAATAACAAACCAACAAACTAAGAAAGGAAATACTAATAACAAACAAGTTAATCAAACAGAACAAGAAAGGGAAAAATACCTGAAAATAACCATCAGTTTTTGAACAGCTTTGATCCCTCTGTCTCCATCTGCAGCTTGCAACATAAACAGTCTTCATATTTATAAACATGATGCATCAAAGGCAAAACTATCACCTAGATGTATTGACTTGCTTTTTCAGTGGTCCAAAATGCCAAGATATTTTCTCCTCCACATAGGTCACAACATCTGTGGACCTCATAAGGTCTTTAAAATTTCTTTTAAATTTTGTGGTGTCTAGGCGTTTTTTTTAAAAAAAGTTCTTCCTTGGGATTAAAGCAGCTGCTTGAGAGTTTTTTATGTTTGTTTTGGAATTTACTGGACTGTATTTAAAAAGCTAAGTAAAAAGATTTAAAGCTGTTCTTAATGATAGATACGGCAAGAGAGACATCAGTTGTAGCAATGGGGAACAAAGACGACAGACCGCCTTGTACGTCCAACAAAGATCTGTTTATGGCCAAGCATCGCCCGCGCTTTACACCCTTAACCTCACCCGAACACAACCGACACCAAACTGAGCTCAACAGCCGGAGGGCGCCCATTGGCCGGCACAGCTGCGGTGCTGCTGCCCACGCGTCCTATCGCCCAATCAGCCTCCTGCTCGTGCGCTGTGCACGCTCTCCTCCAGCCAATCACAGGCTCAGTGCCGGCTGTCACTCAGCCGGCTCTCTCCTCACTGGCAGCCGCCTCTCAGCCCTCAGCCGGCCGCCGGCCGTCCTGCCCGCAGCTGGGCCCTTCCCACAGGGCCTTCTGCTGAGCGTAAGCCTCAACCACTCTAACCAATGTAACCCCATATTCCGCAGTCGATGGTTTTGAAACATTTTACATTATTGAATGCTGTATTATTTACAGCAAACTCATGCCTTACAGCAGAAATATAGGAGAAAAAAAGTGCATGAAATATGTTTATGTAAATAAGCTGAACTCAGAGATACTGACAGGAATCTCAAACGTAGGATAATAACAGAACTGATATTTATGAATTCATTACATATTTAAACATAAATATTATGTAAGTAGTCATTTATTTTAGGCCTATTTATTCATTCATAATGTCCTATTGGGACATTAATAAGAACTAATGAATCTGCATACTAAATGTTAATCCTATCTATATTATATTGCCTCAGTAGCCTAAAAATTATCTTTGGCTGCCTTACCAAGCAGGGGAGCATCTCTTAACACCCCACATCCTGTTTCCCTGGTGGAAACATAGACAAAATGAACAGTTCTAAGGACTGGGTTGAAAGATTTTGGATCTGGAGCTTTAGTTCTGCTTTTTATGGAGACTGTAGGTAAACCAATCCTAATTAGCTGAGCTCTCTCCAAACCCTGCAGAGCAGCAGGATAGCTGCACCAAAAGCTTCTGTTTGAAAGAACAGTTTTAAGTTAGTTTAATCTCTAGAAGAGAAATGAAATTTATTAATAACATGATTTTTATTTTATTTTTAATACCATTTACTCACAATCAGTGTGGAAGCAATAAGTCTAATTTAAAACAAAGACCAGTAACCTGTTATCTTAGGCATTTAGTTTAAGATACAATGACTGCTTTTAGTGGTTTGCTAACTAAATAAATAGAACAGAATAAGGGAGGATGAAAGGACTCAAGTACCCTGAGTTTTATTGATGGGAAGTATTCAGACATTAAACTATTTGCCTAAGGACATATTAGGAAAGGATGATTGTTAGTTTAATGCTTTTCTTTTGTGTAACTCAGTCTCTTTATACTTCGGTCTGCTTTGATCAGTGGATATCAACATTACTATTTAAGACATTTGAAAATAACTCATACAGGATATTTTCTGAGAACATCAGGCAGGTCTGATGGAGGAATACAAAAGTCCTAGCTTGAAGTGTGTCATAGTCCACAGTGCTAAGAATAACATCTGGAGCTTTTTTCCTTTTACCTTGAACTATGGCAATCATTAGTGTGATGCCTAGGAAGATGAGTGCATTTTGTATTTATGTATTTTGGCTCCTAGTCTATCTAAACAATAACTCTTAACAGATGTTTCCTACACAAGTTGGTCTGTTCAGACTGGAGAAAGGGAGACTGAGGGGAGACCTCACTGCAGTTACAACTTCCTTGTGAGGGGAAGAGGAGGGGCAGACACTGATCTCGTCTGTGTGGTGCCCAGTGACAGGACTGAGGGAATGGCCTGAAGTTGTGTCAGGGGAGGGTTAGGTTGTATATTAGAAAAAGGTTCTTCAGCCAAAGGGTGGTTGGGCACTGGAAAGGGCTCCTGGTGGAAGTGGTCACAGCCCCAAGCCTGAGAGAGTTCAAGAAGCATTTGGACAATGTTCTCAGGCACATGGTGTGACTCTTGGGGATGGTCCTGTGCAGGACAAAGAGTCGGACTCGATGATTCTGATGGGTGTCTTCCAACTCAGCATATTCTGTGATTCTGTGATTCTGTAATTTTGTATTCAAGAAGAACTGAGATAAAATCCTCATGTATTTCTTTCACATTTTTTGGCATAGGAAAACATGGTAGGGAAAAGAAACCAGACCTGCAGCAGCCAGGGGTAAGGCAGACGTGGTTTCTTTGAGGTTTGGCTTTATATGATGTAAACAGTCCATGAGGGCGTGTATTGGCCTGTGGCAGCAAGGAGTTCATGAGTTCACCTTCTCCCAGGAATCTGTGCCTGCCTCTATCTTCACGCTGTCCCATGCTGCCCATGAAATATGATGTGTGTTTCTTTTACAGATTCTACTAAAGCTGCTCTTCTTTTCCTCCCATCACCTCTTCCCCATTACTGCAACACCTGCAGAGTGGCTTTTGAAGGGAAGAAACAAATGGGTTTCTCGTTTTCAAATAACCAGTTGTTCACACACAGCAAACGTTCAGGGATTCAGATGCTGTGCATGTGCAGCTGTTGCAGGTCTGTTGCAGAGTGATAACTGCAGAAAATTCATTTGTAAATGTATCTTATCTTACAAAACAATCTGTGGACTGTCAGCTGTGGATGACTTTTTCCAGCTTTACAACTTTCCATCCATAATTTTGTAATCTTGTGATTTGACAGGACTGCAATGTCACCTGGTATGTCAGGTGCTCAGAGATAGTAGTGATAAGTAGTGATTTGAAGAATGTTAGACTTGTGGAAGAGGCAGACGTAGACAGTCATATCCTGACCAGGAGCCTAGTTTACTCATGAGCCTTCTGTACCATCTGTATACTTCTTTACGTAGCAAACTTTTCCTTGAAATATGGTGTTTCTTGACAGAAAAGGAGAAAAAGCAAACCAGAATGTTCATCAGTGACCACAAGAAATTCGTTGTAGCTGATGTGGAATATGCTGCTATGTACTCTGAAGGAATGGAAGGAATTTCAGGAAGAATTCCTGAAATGTTCCTTTTCCACCTGTGTGAGTAGGAAAAAATAAATAGTTCAAAATACTTGTTAAAAGTTCCTCATCTTCTCTGCACATTTCACAAGGAGATATGTCTGCTGAAAGGAATTGCAGCTATCTGCTTTGTCATAGTTGGTGGGAAGCAAGATTGCAGTGAAGGGACTTTTTGCTTCCAGTGGATTTGAGGACACCAAGAAGTCAATAAATTTGGGGTTTTTTTAGAGGCTAGAATCAGCTATTTCCACACAGATTGTAGTTCTACAAGCCTAAAATAATTTTTCCAGCCTACTGTAGAAGTTATTTGAAGTGCTTACATCTGTCAGCTGGAAATGTTCAGCCATTAGTACATCATGGGAATATATTCTTGTTTTGCCCTATATATAGCTACTTTTGGAAATGCCTCATTAACAGGAATTTGTGAGCACTTTGGCTATATTGATGCTGATTTCTGGGGTCAAACACAGGAACAAAGAATTTTCAAGGAGTATTCCTAAACCTTAAAATTCCACTTCCATTTTAGAAGCAAAAGCATAGCAGAGAGCTGCAAAAGAAAAAACATCTCAGAAAAGGCTTACCAGTCCTCTAACAGCCTTAGGCAGTTCAACTCCAGCAGCTTATGAAGTTGTCTTCTTAGTCAGTGGCAAATTGATGGCATTTCTGCACTCGGTCTAGTGTCAAACTGTCAGCAGGCTCACATCTTAACTTCATGACAAAAATAAATCTAAAGGTAAAAAAAAGTAATTCTCACTTTTTCCTGTAGATTTTACAGACTTAAAGGTTACGAAACTGATTGAAGATAAAATGAAGCAAATGACTACAAACCCCCAGTATTCAATCAAATTGATATAGGCCCGTAAGAAAACAAGTGGAAAACATTATTTTAAATGAGAGGTTTTTGTAAGGCTATCAGTGACTTTACCTGTGTAGGAAAAATGTACAGTAAATACGACAGATGTAAGTGGGTTTGTGCATTTCAGTTTGTTATGTAACAGTGTTTTTGACTAAGAATGCTGATGAGAAAGCAGAGCAGAGGCTGCTCTACATTTGGAGATAGTTAACAGACAAAAATACCAGAAATGGAGAGCAATTGTCTAGACTGGCAAAAGCGATATAATAGGCACAGTACATTGAATTTGACATGTAAAAGTGAAAACTGGGTTGTAATGTCTAGCGGTCAATGAGGTAAGGCTGTGAAAGAGAATGGCTTTTGTTTGTTTGTATGTTTGGGTTTTTTTTTGAGGAACTGGAGGTATGACATCAGAGGCCCATTTCCAACTCTTTAGCAGATTTCCTTGGAGAAAGGCCCCATTTCCTCAGGATATGGTCTCCTCTCTGTGTTGAGTTTTTGTACTAATGTCTTCACCACAAAAGCAATCTTTTGTAATGCATGTCCCTAAAGAGCCCATAATTTGCTTTATCCTGCTGTTTTTATTTATCCTGAAACACAAGTAATAATAATAAGCATTGTATCAAAACTTTGAGGATGTTCTGGGAAGTGGCATTGTTTGGTCTGTGAAAATTAGCTTTTAACACCCAAGGCAGAGTAAGAAATAATTACCTCCTCTTGTCTTTTATGTCTTTCCCTGTAGCTTTAGACTCACAAATTTCAGACATTCTCTTCTGAATTGTAGCTGGTGGATCTGTTTTTTATCTGTCACACTGAATGACCAATTGCTTAAAGAAATTTACTGTTTTGGACAGAACAGACTGAAATAGAGCAATTAGGTTTTTTAAAAATCTAAATATTCTTTATATTTAACCAAAAGAGCTTAAAAAGTGAGAGCAACCTTTTTGGTTATAAAAGGAATTATTTTTTCCTGTTGCCATTGTTTAAATTCTTCTCTCAAGAAACAAGCAAGGCTTTCATATCATAAAGGAGCCATCACTTGGTTAAGAGAACTGCCTAAAATCAAAATAATTGAACAAAATGTTTGCTGAAAGTATTTCACCATTCTTATGAGGAGAAGCAGAAGTAGACACTAGGAACTGTAGTCAAAACTAATAGGTAGGTGATCAGTTGCAGAATTTTCAGGGACTACAATACTTTGTCTGTTCCCCCCCAACTGCTGTTCCAGTTTTTGTTTGGGACAGTACCCAATGCTTATTAGATCCATAAAATATTTCCATGGTCAGGATTTTCTCATCTCACTAGAATGTTTCTTTTCCCCCCAGATTTCCTATTCTGAATTGAGCTGAAGCTGGGACCTCTTAAAGAACAAGTTCATGGTCAGAGGGCTCATTTGGCTGGAGAAAATGTCAATATTATGACAACTTTTGAGTAGGAAGACTGACCTGTTTTTCCCACACTTCTGTCCTCAATGTCCCTTGACAGGCAGAGTACTGGGTGAGAGGAGCCTTTTATCTCTTTTGATGAACAATAATTCTGTTCTGGATTTGTGTCACCTTCATGATGAAAGATTTATCAAAACAGATAAAAGCCTCTGAAAAGATTTTTGGTTTCTAGCATTTGTTCTTTTTCTCTATTTTGTAAAAACATCCCAACCTTCCCTAGATAAAGCTTTTTACAGTATGACAACAGTTGTACATACCTTATTTAAGAGAAGATAAATGATCTTCTCATTTGTTAATATTAAATATAATGTCTTCCTTTATTCTATTGCCTTCATCTAATCAGCAGAATCACAGTTTACTACTTCAATTTCAAGAGTGCCTGGGGTCAAGAGGTTTTTTTACGTTTTTTGTTGTTGGTTTTTTGGGTTTTTTTTTTTTCTTTGGCTTTTTTTTTTTTTTTTTTTTTTTGTTTTGTTTTGTTTAGTTTGGTTTGGTTTTTGTTATTTAATTATTTACTTATTTTTAAATTTTATTTTTCTTTCTTTCACCACAACTGATCTCTTTGCATCTTGTTCTTGGATTTATTTACTCACTGAGTGTAACTTGCAATATGAGCTGATACAAACTCATGCACACATACCTGCAGATACAGATGAATTGTGACACTGTGGAGCAGTTGGTATTCTGATAATTTCAAAGGAAGAAAGGCATTCTTCCTAGTGCTTGTAGTTTGTTTTTTTTAATCTCCTAGGCTTTCATCCATCAGAGTATCTTAGCATGTACCAAAAGGAAGTAAGAGGACAGGCCCATATTTTATGTCCCCAGAAGAGACTTTTTTTGGGCAGCGGGTCTGGTGATATTATTGTTACACATCTGAAATTACCTGAGCTTTAAGAATAAAAATAAATTTGAAATCTGCCACTGTGCTGGCATTCATACAGCAGGGCCAAGAAATCACTTTCAGGAAATCCATTCCTTCAAAGGAAAAGGTTGCCTTCCTCTTTAATGTCTGACAGCCAGAGGCAATCAAAAGGGATGCCACCATGGATATGTTGCTCTTACTGGATCCTCTACCTTCACAATCCCTGCATTCATGAAGCATTCTCCTCCTTCAGGATAGCACTTGATAGAAAAAAAATCTTCTAATCTTCTCTATTTTAAAATAACAAAAGAAATCCCCACTTGCATTATAAAGGCTAAAGTTATCATAGCTTTCTCTTTTGTGGTAAAATTGTTGTCACTACTCACCTAAGCAACTGTTTATTTAATTCAAAAGCAGGCTCACTGGCTTTTAAAATGTCTTTAAAAGTGTTTGAAAAATGATACCAAATTACATTTACTTGTTTATAAAACTTTAACATTGACTGAAATACATCTGTAATCATTCTAAATCAACTGAAATTTGACAAAATTTTTATTTTCTTCAAACTGAGGTAACAGCACAGAAGTGCATTATGATCTAATAAATATACAGAGATATTTTAATAGTACACATGAGGGTTTTGTTGAAAGTCTGTCAAGCCTAAATTTTTATGTAATTAAAATATCCTCTTTTGCAATATAAAGGGAAAAATGGCTGGTATCAGTAGTACTGATTCCAATTTCACTTGTAATTATTAGGTTGATCTAAAATGACACAAATTTTCCAGATTTATGCTAATAAAAAGAGAGCAGAAGTGAAATGAGAACTAACCCCAACTGGTGCTCAGTACCTCCTAGCATTAGTATTTTGATTCATAAGTGCACTTGTAACTTTTAAATTATCCTTTCTCTACAAAAGGGATATATTAAATTATGTGCTTATGTTTATTCATAAATAGAATACTCCTCTTCCCCACCTTACAGAAACACAGTGGAGGAAAAACAAAACCTACCAAAATTAACAGAATTGCAGAGTCAAGGAATAGACCATGTCTAGACTGTTTTTGAGTCTCTGCAAAGACGGATACTCTGCAATGTCTCTAGAAAACCTTTGCCTGTGCTCCTTGTGTTCAGACAGAGCTTTCTGTGTTTCAGTTTGTCCCCTTGTCCTGTTACTGGAAACTGGAAAAACCTGACTTCGTCTTTGCACCTTCCCTCCAGGTAGGTGTGCACAATGATTTGATCCCCCTGAGCCCTTCTCATCTCTGGGCTGAACAGTTCCTGCTCTCTCAGCTGCTCCTGATATAAAATATGGTCCAGTGCCTTAATCATCTTAGTGGCCCTTATCTTCAGGCCTCTTATGAACTTGCAAAATACCAATACTTTAATTCTTTAAGCATTGAGTTCAGCTGTCCTCTAAGATTAAACAATGTTTTGTTTTCATATATTTGATAAACTGGAGAGAAAAAGTGGTCATAATTTGGGATGTGTTTTACAGTGATAAAGTCTAACATTCTGAGAAAATAATATTGCTTTTTAAATATTCCATCCAGGGCAATAAAAGTAATCTCATAAGGGTATGGAAAATGTAATTTTTAAATTATTGTTGTTGTTATTATTATTATTATTATTATTATCTTATTCCTCCCATTACTTTTCACCATGATTGTATTATATTGACCTTCAACTTACAGATTTTTGGGATAAATCAGCATTACAAAATATAGAGACATATTTGAGTGTCCGCATCCAGATAGTACTGTGGGAAGGATGAGGAATGTAGGTTTCTCAGTAGTGGGAAGGATTAAAAAGTTTTCTTATACATGTGTATTAAGTGCCCATATTTCTAAATGAGACCCTGTTCTGAAGGCTGCTGCTTTGCTTATAGTCCTGACTAGCTATTTATCCTCATCCCCTCAACAGTGGGAGTAGGGAGTCTACTCAGTGTCCACTGTCACCAAAAACTGGGAAATAATCTCTCCAGCCAGTTTACTAGATTAGAAAGCTGACATTACTTTATTAGCAGTGCTGGATGCATGGGGAATTCTCCTCATGCATGCCCAGTGTCCTAACAGACCAGGTTATATTCCTGAAACTAATCAATATTCATCACCTTTCCTGAATACATGCATATTTGCTAATTATTTCCATGGATTTATTTGGATATGGTTCTACATCTTCTGATTAATATTTTATCCTTGAGAGTATTTCAAATATGCCATCAGGTCACAATGTATTTTTCTTACCATTCTTTGTTCTGACACACAATCCTTGTTCTCAAAACTAGGATATCTGCTAGTATGTATTAATCGCTGATATAAATAAATAAGGAAGCATTAGCTGGCACAAGACTTATTAGTCACAGATGTAAGGCAGTAACACAAGGCTACATTAAACTCTGGTATTTGTACTAAGCACTGTAGGGTACAAAACGAAGCATAAACCATGAGTAAAGGGAAATTGCACTGAAGTTAAAAGAGTTTTCCAACATTTTCCCCCACTTCTGCATAGACTTCTTACAGAAATAGAATTTGTTCAGTAAGTGCTGTGGTGGCCCAAGCCAGTGGGCTGTAGTCCACTCCCGCCCATCAGGCCCTGGCCATCTAATGGCTGGATGAGTCTGAGTCAGAGGGTGCATCCTTGGGCGGAGACGCGGCATAAACACCTCCCCCAGTTCCGGAAAGTTCTTATCTATTCGGTTGTTGATTGGATGTTAATGGTTGAACCCTCCCTCAGTGCTCCCTGGTTGGTCCCCCCATGATTGTATCCTCCCACTGTCACCGTTTGCATTGGCCCATCCGGATTGCCCCACCCCTTTTTCCCCGCTTTAAAAGGTTGTGTAAGTGCCGTGGACCCTCGGAGATCTTCTGCTACGCTGTTTGGCAGTAAGCCCCACTGGACAGTTGGAAGGTCTCTGTCTCTCTTTTTCCCTTTACCTCTGAGGCCTAGCAGCCGAACTATTGGCACCCCTTAGGCAGGATTCCCCAGCCTGGAAGCGGCTTTGTCAAACTTTGGCCGCTGAGAAAGGTGCTGGACCTTTGTGGATCCTTCAGGAGGGCCATCTCAGCTTCTTGGGCTTACACCGGGCCATCCAAGGGCAGCTAGGCGGACAAGTAACGCCATCATCAGACTCTTCTTTCAGTAGTAGACCATGCTACTTCTGAGGACTGAATTGACGTCAAATACCATAAAGGCATGTTGAGGGAAGAGAAGCTAATGATAAAATCTTCCCTTGTGCTTTTTTTGGTAATAGGCATGTTGCAGTTACCATTCTCTTCCATTCTAATATCTTCCATCAGCACTGAAATTACCTGTTCTGAAAAGTGGTTACTATGAATTCTTTCAATATAAACTGAGAATAAAAACAAGCCTTGTATACACTAAATATTTATTTCTAATGTGTCACGTTGTTCTAAAACATCATTGGATTTTAACAACAGACTTAAAAATACATTTTTAAAATTACATTAAAAACAAATACCATGTGAAGTTCTGATATTAACTGTGCCTTTATATAAGTATCAAAATAGATTTCTGTTTACAAACTGAAATTTGATTGCAGATGTAGTGAACAATCAGTCTCTGAGTTACAAATAAGAGAGCAATTCATTCTTATTTTTTGTAGGAATCATTATGGAAGATATGGAAGAAAAAGCTTTAAAATTAGCAAAATGTAAACCAAAAGTTGTTGTATAAATATGTGACACATTAGTATTGAAGGAATACATGAATAAATCTAACAAATTCACAAGGGAGATGTGAAAGGATGACAAGTTACCATTTCTTTCTGCAATGATCATTAAGAAAGATGATTGTCTTTCACAGTTGAGAGAAAGGATACCAATTCAGAGGCCAATTTAAATTATAAATCAAATCTCTGTCCTTCAGTTTAATTGTAAAGTAGTCAAAACATTTGTTGATTAAGTACTTAAGAGTTGTGAAGCAGAATTCTGGAAGGAGAACTTAATCATAGTAGAAATACATTGCTAAACAACAGGTTTCTTTTGCAACCCATTAACAAAAAAGAAAATAAAAAGAAATGTTCAACTTGAGGCTACAAAGAAAAAGTAGTTTCCACATGAAAACAAAGCAATACCTAATACACAATATACAACGGGATTCATGAATGTTCAGTGTTACCTAAGCCTGCCATGCCTGAAGGATATGGGTGTGGTGCTCGGTTTAGAACTTCTGGCTCAGTTTGTGGAGGTTTGGTTTCTTTACAAAACCTTAAGTTACTTGCTTTTGAAAGTGAAGAACATGTTTTAAGCTAAAATAAAAACTGTTGCATGTGGGAAGACTGAACCAAAAAGACTTTTAGCGCACATTAAGGTCCTACCAGAAGGGCGGGTAGTTCTCTGTGAGCCCAAGGATCCTTTTTTGTACTTTCTGCAGTTACTCTTAGAAACCCATGTACTCCTTAGCCTTTTCTTGTATGCTTTCCATGAGGTCACACTGATATGGAAATGCAGAAGAGAAGGACAGCTCTTAGGTCTAGTGTCCTAGTAAGATTTTAGTGTTCCATAAAATCTAGAAACAACCATATAAACCACAGTCAGTGTCTATTGGAAGCCTTGTAGCAAGGGACAGTCCCTTTTTTTTGAATAGGACTTTGTGTTGTATTTTTATTGGAGAATTTAAATTAAATTTTGTCTTTAAAAGTATATGAAAACTTCACTTGACATCATTCAATCCTGTGGCTTTTGAGGCTGCAGTTCAAGCAAGTGTACTGCATCAACTTCAGACATAGAAATAAAATTTTCTGTGGGGGTGTGTTTTTGTTGTTTATTTGGTTTTTTTTTTGTTTGGGCTTTTGATTGTTTGTTTTTGTTTTGTTTTGGTTTTTGTGTTTTTTCCCCCCCTTGTCTTTTGCCTTTTACGTAGCAGTTAGAGGTTGAGGGCTACAACAAGGCTTCTCTGAACTTTCTTAAATGCTCACCAGTAATATGGTCCATTACCACAAATGGCAGACACGAACATGTTCCAGTTTTCTCACTTAGGATTTTCTGTTTTATTCTATTGTTTATTTATGGGAAGTGGTCAACCTTAGGACAACTGTGGAGTGCTGTGAAGACGTCTAGGTTTTATGTTATTTGGGAAAATTAGCATTGGATGATCTGTTTCTAGAGAAAATCACTGTTGTAAGAAAAAGTGCTTTGTTCAATATTGCTAGTCTGAAATTTAGTCAAAGTGTAAGATTCACGCTGGAATTCTGGGCCAGTATTTCTGTCTTGTATAACATACTGGTTTGTTTTTTCATTAGTGAATTGCTGCTTTCTCTGGTGTCCTGAGCAGCAGATGTCTCATTAGCACCTGAGCTATGCCAGCTTCTGTGGAAGGCTCCAAACTGATTAAACACATGTTCTATTTTTATTTCTTTATAAGTAATTATTTAAACATTTTATCACCAGATTGCCACACTTAATTACATGTAGCCAGAATTAAATATGAATATCTGCAGATCTGGATTGTTATTTTTGCTATAACTTCAATAAAATATTTTCCTCTTTGCTAATTAAATGCTGTTAAGAAGGAGAGAAAGAAAAAAGGAAGGAAGAACCCAGCAAGAATTATCAACTATATATAAAATATCTATCAAATATCTTTGTGAACCACTTAGAAAAGGCACTTTTTCTAAACAAGGGTGACATTGTGTGATAAAGATAGAAGGCAGAAAGCATTGTTTTGATATTTAAAAGTGTCATCTGTTATCCACCAGATTTAATCATTCAGAAGTCAGTGCAGTCCTTGCAAAATTAACAGAGTGAGATCTTTTGGAACATGGTTTTGGATAAGTGAAGAAGTTTTTGGGCACTGTCTTGATAAACAATGCTTAACAAATTTCTTTATCTTCTGTGATAAAATGACTCGGTGGGTGGGTAGAGAGCAATTTAGCTTGACATTTCCAAGATTTTGATGCTGTCTTCCCCAAGTTCATTCCCCTTCTTCATGTTCAAGTCAAGATGCTATGGTTTGGCTGAGTTGACAAATGACTGAGTAAAAAAGTGAATGATTTGCATTCGAGATTTAATTGCTTACACTGAACTGGGTTGTGTGTGACAAATGGAGTATCAGAATCTGGGGACTGTCCTGGGACCTGTTCCATTCAACATCTTAATCAGTGACATGGGGAAAGTAATGGAGTGTTTGTTCATAACGTTTTCAAATGACACCAAACTGGGGACAGTCAGACATCCAAGGATGGGACTGCCACCCAGAGAGACATAGGTGGGTTGCATGAAGAGGGTCAGCAGGAATCAAGGACATGCACAAGACTTGTGCACCAAGTCAGTTGTGCAATTGAGAAGGAGGAAATCCTTGCAGCCATATAGGCTGGGAAAGAGCTTTCCTGAAAACGTCCCTGATTTATGGCTCATGAGCCGTGTCCTGGTTCGCAGTGAGCTAGGTGGTAGCCATCAGTGTGCACAGGCAGCAAAGATCCTGGGCTGTGTTAACAGGATTATGGCAGTAGATAAAGAGATGTGATTATCCCCCTCTTCTCAGCACTCATCAGACTGTGTGTAGATACTTCGTGCAGTTTATGACCTCCTGAAACAAGGCATAGGTGATAAACTGGATTGTGTTGAGCAGAGAGCTACAAAAATGAACATGAGCTGGAGCACGTGACCTGTGAGGAGGAGGAACTGGAGTTCATTCATCCAGGGGAGGAGACCTAGCAGCGGCCCCCCACTCAGTACGTGGGAAGAGATTACTGTGAAGATGAAGCCATGCTGTTCAGCAAGGCAGGTGGAGGGAGGACAAGAGAAAACAGGCATGAGGTAAAACAGAAGACCTTCACACTGTGTATCAGGAAAAAGTATTTTCACTATGAATACAGCCAAACAGTAGTACAGCTTGTCCAGGGAGTTTGTGTACCCTTCATTCTTGTAGGTCTTCAAGACAGGACTGGATAAAGTCCTGAACAACATGGTCTGATCTTATAGCTAACCCTTTTAGAAGCAAGAAATTGAACTAGAGACCTCCAGAGGTTCCTTCCAACCTGAATTTTAATGTGATCCTAATCTTTCACTTTTTAGGAACCTGCTAGGATCTGTACTGATACAGGATTTTGCTCATGGAAAACTGTGGAACTATTTGTTGCCTTAAAAATGTTAGTCACAGTGGACTGTGAAGTAAAACAAAAAAAATCAGGTTAGATTTTGGGGCTATGAAAAATGATTCAATTCGAATGACTTGACTTTGGTACATTATGGATACATAATGATTCTTAAGTATTTTAAAAAATTGTTCTTTAAATTATTATGAAGAAGGGAAGACACATATAGACTGTTTCCAATTTTCAGAAGTTCCACAGGTAAGTATTGTACCTAAAAAATAATTTTTGAATTGTTAATGTAAGAGCACATTATTTTGTTGAGTTTATTTAATAAAAACCATTGATAAGGCAAGAGCTGTGCTATTGTTTTATGAATGCCGATAGGCTCAGAAGGCGCAACCTGAGCTGAGTGTTGCCCAGTTCATTAAATGTGCCCTGCTGTCTTTTCTAGCTGACCTGACTCCTGAGTAGTTTCCAAATATACTGATTACTTTGCTATTTTTTTTTAATTCAGGCTCTTTTTCTAGCTGATAGTACCTCTTTTGGTAATATAGTATGCCTATTGCATGTCATTTGTTGAGTGTGCTCTTCTTCCTTACGCTTTATGTAGGTCAAGGCCTGAGAAACTTCTTCTCTGAGTTTCAGACCAACATCTGCTCCACAAAGCTGAATTAAGTTTATAGATAAAACAGCTTGTTCTTTTTCAAATTCTGCTCCTAGTCCATGAAAGCTGTCATTCTAATCACAGCGCATTCCTTTCCCATCTCCTCTTGTTATGTGGGTTAAAATAAATTATCAGTCTCAGAATTGTGTATTAGCTTTGAATTGCCTCATTATAGCAATGCTAAAATGGGATATTCAAAAAAGAAGAGAAAAAACCCCTGAAAACCTTTCCATCACTGTTCAGTCATGATTTAGACCGACCTTTAATCTAAAGCCTCTAGAGAGGCTCTAAACTACAGAAGGGTTCTGCAGTGGATGGAATAATATTATAATGCATGATGGAATGTCATTGTGTATAAAAGCTGGAGTTTGGGGGGAACTAGAAATAAAGTTAAAATTTCATTAAATCTGTGTCTGTTGAAAGCAATGGGGAATTTGTCCCTGAGGTTTCATCCATGTGGGTTAATATTTTTTTAACCTCTTGAGTTGGTTTGAATGGTTTTGACTTGAGTGAAGAAGTGTATCCAGGACCCCATGGCCTGGAATGCTTTGGCAGCAGCAAGTCTGCAGTTTGATGGTAGATGCAGTCCTGGATTAGGAGTATAATGTAAACTGGACTGTGTCAGGAGAGGGGAGCAGAGTATTAGGCACGCTGACTCAGAGCTCCTGTCCACACTGAAGCATGAAAATGTTCGCTCCTGCTGGTCTTATTAGTGACAGGGATGCGTGGTTTTGAATGTAGGAAACTTACCCTGCTAAGTACAGATTGTTGAAACCAGTGCTAACAATCTCCATTAATACATTTAAGAAAAAAAGCAAAATATCCTTTCCATTACTTCACAAGAGATCTGAGACCTGATACTGATTAATTCATGTTAGTTGCCTGGAAGATAACAAGGATTGTATATATGTGAAAACCTGTAATAATTTGCCAAAGTAATTTCATTACTACAGAAATAAAAATAATTCTTGTGCAGTAGACAGATAAAGATGAAGATGTTCTTAAATATGGAATGGTTTAATATATTCTCATTTTTAAATTCTAGCAAAAATAAAGAATAGGATTTCTTTTTAGTGTAATAGTTTTCATGATACACTTTTCCACATGAGGGCTTTGAGTTCACAAATGCAGAATTGCATCTTTAAAATGATAGTGGTAATTAGTGAGTGAATTCATATGTAAACTGGTGTTTTCTAGGGAGCTCTTAAATAAGTATCTTTGACATCTTTGCAAGCTCTTTAAACTTTCCCGGGAAAACATCAGTGTTTCAGTTCATGTTGATACAGGCTGTTAAAGGCAGGCCGAGTATAATTAAAGACACCTGAAAGCATTTCCTCTTTAAGTGTTTGAAGTTGGGAAGGAAAGAGCTAATTCAAAACATCTGGCAAAAAGGAAGGGAAAGAAGAAAAAACAGAGAAAGCAAAAAGCAAACCACGTCACACTATCACTCTTTGTGGAGACTGGCTATTGGAATGGTAGTAAGTCCTCCCACGGAGCCTGGGAGTTGCAGGCTTCCCCTGCTTCCCATGCGGAGCTTGGGTTTCAGAAGGTGAGGGGAGTTGTATTTCCTGGATCTTTGCCTTTCTGTGCATATGAAGCATTTTTGTTCTCTAAACCACAGAATCAGCAGGGATGTCTTCAAAAGGGGGGTTAAGAGCTTTTCCCCTGTTTTTATTACACTGTGAGTTCTTAGCACAGTGCATTGATTTTATTTAGCACCTTTATGGGCACAGATAGTGGCTTTATGCTGAAACTCCTAGAGCTTCATAGCTCTGCTTCGGTATTTAACTAACTTGTATTGGCACTAACACCACGGCAGTTATGCAAGGGAGATGAGTAGAGCATAAACTATATAATAAAACTAATGAATAAATGGTTGATAGTAATTTAAAGCATTTATAAAACTGCAATACTTGACAGCATAGATGTCTAAATGCTAGAAGTTGCATTCCAGATACAATTTCTGAGAGTGCTTTCTCACCCCTGTAGGCTAGAAGAGATTCTGAACCCTGCAGTTCAAATTATAGGGGGAAAAGTCTTGCAGCTTAGAAAATATGTGGTTATTATATTGGATTAAATGACAAAGTCCATTAAATGTCAGAGAAAATGCACTTCCGGAGTTATACAAGATGTAAAAAAAAAAAATTTAAAAAAAAATTTTAGGAGGTTGGAGAACATAAATTCTCTATTGACATCCCTGGGACTAATCCAAGACTTTGCAGAGGTCATATAAATAGACATTTTAGACACACATAACCACATCCTTGGTGACTGCAGTGACAACTTCATATGCTCATGGAGAAGTACTCTGTCATCATGTGTTTGTAAGCTGGTCTATGTAGACTCAATGGGACAAATTAACTTGGCAGGATCTCCAGTCTTGCCTAGCCAGACTGCTCCTAGAACCTGCAGCAGATTAAGCAGAGCTACAGCAACTTTGATGGATTTCAGGCTCTCTGCCTTTGGGTAAGACTATGCAACATTTCTGAGGCTCTTATGGTGATCAATTGATTACGTGACCATTGATCAACAAAAAAAACATTGGTGCATGAAAGACAGAAAGCAGCAAAGTGTATGCGTCCAAGAGATACTTCAAAGGTCTTTTCTCTCTAGCGCTGCAAAACCTAAGACAGTGAATTGTCGCTCTCCTATCGAAGTAAAGTGTTCCTGCTCTTTGAAATCCATTCATGTGAACTTATTTTACAGATATGTTTCTAAATTAATGCTTGTGTTGCAGACAACTTCCCTTTCAGGAGCTGGGGAAATTTAATGGTGTCCTGTAGTTAAAACAATTCCTCTTCTGGTGATCTCATCAGTATTATCAGTTTCAGGAAAATGCCCAGCACTTAAAAAACTGTTTTCTTTGATGGGATAATTTATTTACAAATATGCAATAAATACAGATTTCACTAATAGAAAAAATGAAGATGTAAAAAACATTTGAAAGAAAGGATGCTCTGCTTTTAAAGCTGTGCCATCAATCTGAGGGTGAGTCTTCCTTTATATATGTATGTTTCATAAAATATTGGTGGTCAGGATGGTTTGGTTTTGGGGAAAGGGTTTTATTGTCTTCTCATATTTCTTTTTGTCCCACAGTTTTCATTTTGGATCATTCTGAAGCAGTCTTTCACAGAACACTCAGGTATGCTGAAATGAAAGGAAAAAAGATAGCCGTGCTCACCCATTCTTCCTGATACAAATATTAATAGTGTGAGTGTATCCCACTGGAGCACAAAGAACACCTTTAACAGTGACATTTACAAAGCAGATCAAGTGTCAGCTAAGGTGAGCTGGTATGGAGTTGTACAAAGGGAAAGTGGAAGAGCAAACTCAGCGTTAACCAGGAGCAGAGCCACACTGAGGTTACATTCCCAGATGTAGGTATCATGACTCTTTTTGCTTCTTCAATGTTTTGAAGTTAATGCTCCTTTTCATGGAAATTCAGTGTTGTATAGAGAAAATAAAGATACTGTAACTCCTTCATCAGTCAGAGTGGACTGGGATTTTACTCCTGTGCTTTGATATCAGTTGGAACCATCAAAGCAAATGGATCAAGCCCTGCTCTGTGGTGGCACACCACACTTTGTGCTAGATCACACCCTCTTTTTCACAGATGATACTGGAATTAGTGTACTGAGGAAAAGTCCCTTTTCTTCAGTTTGTGTCAGTTCTGTTGTTAGGAAACTGTTCCTTCATAAGGGAGCTGTCAGAATGCAGCTGCCCAGTGTTGCTATTTTAGGTTATAAATTGTGATGGAAAAACAGATGATAAATGAACCCTCCATTGAAGACAGGGTAACTGCTGGAATTTACTGGTGTTGGTTGGGGAACACAGAAACAACATAATAAAATGCTAGTTAATTAAGAAAATCTAGTTAAGATATGTCATAAGAACTGAATGAGAGATGATTTTAACCCATAGATCAAAAGTCTGTAACTCCACAGCTGAAATGTGCAGACAAATAATTCAGCCAAACAGTGAAAGAAAGAACATGTACTGCTGTGGAAGGAAAACCCCATAAAATAGACTGTTCTATTAACCTGTTTGTGTTAAATCAAGTTGAAAAAAAGCTCTTAACAGAATAACTTCTGAGCTTCATTGTGGATGACTGTGTTTCCATTGGTATGCATACCTGGTGTGGTTCTTCATCCTGTACCTGAGTAAATTCAAGGTAGTAAATGCATCTGACCTGGGATGAGAATACGTGAAGTAATCCTGAAATACGAATGATGACTGAGTGATGCAATCAGAACACAGTATGTTTTCAGTGCTTAAACTTATTTGTTATGATTTACTCACATGTGGTTAGACCTAATATTCAATTTATATGGCACAGTTAGCAAGGGCCATAACATCAGAAATTAAATATGGATCCTTTAACTGGACAATGAACTGGGCCAAACTCTGTATTTCCTCACCTTTGCAACGTAGTCACTAGATTCTTCCTGCTCTTCAGCTGACTATACAATTTATGAATTACCCTAATGAGATTTAAGAAACAGCCTAATGAAAGATTAAAAAGGATGGAAGTCATGACTAGCAAAATAAAGGACTAAGTTATTTGTTAAATATCTCTGAGTCAGAAGACAAAGCTATAATCCAGAAGTATAATATCCAGTAACTGCTCATTATGCAATCAAAGGCAAAAATATACAGTAATGTTTCCTGCTTGTCATCTCTTCCAGTAGCTGGTTTCTTCAAGGGAATGACGAATCTGCAGATGAACATGCCGTATGGCATTTCTGCACAAAATTATATCTTGGCTACAAGGAAAGCTTAAAGAAAAATGCTGTGGCACAATTGTTTGCTTTTGTAGGACGCATCTGTAAAGATTGTTGCAAAAGGAAGAAACTGAATAATCATGATAAGAATGGGAGAAGAAGCTTTGAACAAGTTGTGTCAATACCAAGCATCTACAATAGCAAGGTTGCCAAATTACTTCTACTCTTTGGTCATTCAGGCTTTTTGATTGTAAAGAAAGGAAATGGAATGATTTTGTAACGTGGATTCTTGCATTCATTAACTTTTGCTTTGTTCTTATTTAACTTCAGTGAAGCACAAAATGAAAAAAAAAAGGACAAAAGAGAAATAAGACAATAAAAATAATAGCACATCTAAAATGAATGTTTAGAAATATAAATGTTTTGGAATTGATGTGATAAGGATCAAGACATACTGGTTTAGATTTTTATAAAAGTTGTCAAATGTCATTGTTATAGCAAGAGTCTTATAAAAATTAAGTGTTCTTAAAATCACAGTGATCTGTATACTGTGATTATGTGGGGATCCTAGCTTTTCTTGTTTTGATATTGTAGTTACAAGATACAAATCTTAATACATGTACATATTATACACCAGATGACTAAGCATTCAAAAAAGAAGCAAAATAAACAAGCAGATCTAGATTTTTAAAGCAGTATCCTTATCTTTTAAAAAAATCTGATAATTAATTAAAAATCTGTGAATTGACAATATTAATTTAAATCCTTCCTGAAAACTACCAATTTATATTTTATAAACAATACGATTTTATTTTATGGGGCCCAAGGATGCAGAATTTCTGAGTGCATTGCATTAACTTAATCCAAAGTGTGCGGGGATAAAATGCAATGGAATAGGTGAAAATGTTTTTTTAAATTGACTATGTTTAACAATGTCTTAAGTAGCTTCTTAATTCTCTTGTTGCGAAGTGTCATTTGTCCCTGAAAAACCTTTACATAAACCCACTAGAGTTAATTTGACTCAAAACAATAGTTCTTTTGTACAATGAAGAAGACTCCAAGGAAGCAGAAGCAATAAAACAAAGTTTTGCTCACAGAAGTTTTTGACAATCTCTGCATTTGCATGGTTACAGAAGGAAAATTTCAGACCTTTTGGGGACTTAAATTTTCATAACAGATGGTCCTATAACAAGCAACAATTCACATCGATACCTTGATTTTTGCCTCTTTTTGTACCCTGGTGTCAGTTGGGATCGAGTTAATGTCTTCCTAGTAGCTGGTACAGAGCTGTATTTTGATTTTAGGGTGAGAATAATGTTGATAGCATGCTGATGGTTTAGCTGTGCTGTGCAGTGCTTGCTCTAAACCGAGGGCTTTTCAGCTTCTCATGCTGCCCTGCCAGTAAGGAAGCTGGCAGGACACAAGACACTGGGAGGGGACACAGCCAGAATAGTTGACCCCAACTGATTTAAGGGGTATTTCATACAATATGATCTCATGCTGAACGATAAAACTGTGAGGAGTTAGATGTGAGGGGCTGGATGCTGGTCAGTGGATGGTGAGCAGTTGCATTGTGCATCACTTGTTTTGTAGATTTTTTTATCATAATTATTATTCTCCCTTCCTTTTATGTACTATTGTCTTTAACTGCACCCATGAGTTCTACCTTTTTTCCAACTCTCATATCCCTCTGGTGGGGAGTGAGCGAACAGCTGTGTGGTGTTTAGCTGCCTACCGGGTTAACTCACAACACCTGGACTGTGATTTCCTCAGACATAATCACTGTCTCAAAGAGTTGAAATTTTTATACTTCAAGAAGGCATCAAAGTTCATTAACAGTGCACTGCTGGATTCCTGTCTGAACTGTGTTCTTCTGTTATTAACTGAGCCAAGCCATACAGCACCTCCTTCTGGATTTGAATGGGCACACATATTTTTGCTGTTGTATATCGACAGAATAAGTAACTCAGATATCTGTTCTCTGAATCTGAGTGCACTAAAACTTCATCTCTTCTATATGCAAAGGACAGATTTATAAATTTGTGGATTTCACATAAAAAAAACCCTAAACCCACAATATTAAAACACTCTGTCTTAAATCCTTTTATTTTAGTTTGTTTTGTTTATGGTTTTGCAGCCATATGTCTAGGTGCAGTATTTTTTTAGTGTTCGTAGCGGAGAAGCAGACATAAAGCAGATCTAGAATGTGATCGTACTCGACACATTCATCAAGAATAGACAGGAGCAGATGGAAGCTTGCACACAAACTTCCAGTGCCTGTAAGCTGCCTGGACTCACATATCCACTGGGAGTCACAGAAGAAGGTTACAGGGAGTTCAAAGTCCAAAAGATGTACATACCCATGAGAGATGATAGAGACTCTGCTGTGGTCAGGGCTAACAGTTAGTGCTTTCTGTTGGATGGTACTGTGAATCTCACATATCTATGACATTTTTATAATAGGGCTCACACTGTTTTAACAGGATTCCTCCATTCCTGAGTTTATTAACCTGATCATAAGATTGTGTGGGTTAAAAGAAAATGGTCCTTGGCATTGTGGTACTGCCTTAATTATGCCATGGTGAAAGATCTTGCTATGCTGACTACAGTCCTATTGTATGACTCTGGCACTTGGGTAGTGAGCAGGTGAGCTCAGAACAGCCTTCAGGGCAGCTGCTCGGCTCTGGGAGCAGCTGTGCACGATAAACCATTTTGTCTCTCTAAAGGCTTGTTTTAAAGTCCTTTCTAGACAACAGGAATCCTCCTCTGGAGCAGGTCCAACATCCAAATTCTGCAGTTCCCATTCAGGCTAATGTCATGAATGGGATGACACACCTGAGCAAAAGTAGCAGGATCAGGGCCCCAAACAGTGTAGTTTAAACAGTGCCAAAACCTCCCCTCATGAAACAGTGAATAGAAACCTCCAAATAACCAAACCAGATGTCGCAACTTGTCTTTGGATTCATTTCTTACCCTGCTTTTCTGTAGGAGGATTTGGATTCACTCTTTTTTAATGCCATCCAGCAGAGACTGTATTTAGTCAGTAAATTTAATCATAATCTACACATGTTTATGGCAAGTTGAGATCCAATTTTATATGATATAAAAAATTCATTACATTTAAATATTCATTGTTAGAAGAAGCTGTATTTCTGTCTGTGATAACAGAAATCAGTATGAGCAGGCAGACAAAATATATCAGGAAGCTAATTCAGAAAAAAAAAAAAGAAAAACAATGCAAAGTCTTTACATGTTTCTCATTTACCAAAAAATGCATAAGGACAAGGATATGAGTCGTTTTGAGAAAATGTGTTAGTTCACTGCAGAAATCAGTCACACCTAATTAGAAACACCTCCCTTTTAAGCACAAAGGTCACCAGCTTGTAAATGAATCCTTGGTGGTGTTTCCTCAAGTAGCCCACATCTGTCAGTTGTTATCTCTGCAGTGCCCCCTCAAAGCAGCTATGCTCAGGTGCAACTGCACTCCCTGCAGCATCCCGTGTTCCTGATTCCCCACTGCTGAAGCACAGATCCCTCCTTTTCAGACACTCAAATTTCTTTTCATGGAAAATCAGGTCAAATGGGGGATGGGGAACATCACTGTTTCTTTGCCTTATGCAGTTGGGTGGGACAAAACTAAGACACACATCTGGGTACCAGAACGACAGAGGAAACAGAGCCCACAGTACTGACAAGCTGTAATTGCTGTTAATGTAGGAAGTAGCATAAACATTGTCTAATATTATCTTAAGAAAGAAGTCTGGTTAAAATGCCTGGAAACAAGATGATAAAGATATAATTTGTCTCATGAAGGAAGGTTGAAATCCAGAGGCTCAGGATGTGACAATGAGGCATAAAGACTTTCACCGTTCTGCACTTGAATTTATGCTTATTGATAAAGTCAAACCTTTTAGTAACTGATGGTTGTGGAGTGACCTCAGTCCAGACTCCAGCAGAAGCACAAGAACATCCTCTAGCCTTCTCATGATTCAGAAGCTAGGGTAGTCTCAAAAGAGAGAATTACAGGATGGAGAGAGGCATGAAAAATAAGATGTATTTCTAATAACGTTCCTCCAGAGCAACACTGAACTGTATTTGGAGGGCAATATGAGAAAACTTGTACAGATCAAATTGCTATTTTTTGTAGATAGAACAACAGCATTCATTTGGCAGTTTTCAGCAGTGGTGGAATAAAAATGCTTATTACAATTAACATTAAAATACTCATATATTTTCCTAATCTATTTGCCAAATAGATGAAAAGTAATCTCTGCAATTTATTAATAACATTTTTACATGCTACCTAAATTTAAAAAATGTGAATTTACTTTAAATTGGTGTCATCAACAGTAATTAGTGCACTTTATTGATTGATCACTTACTAAAAAGATATCATCTCTAATGAATTTAAAACTCTCTTTAGACAGACTCAGAAAATCAATAAATAACATGACAGAGAATATTATGAGACAAGATACTCCTGTCTGTCTTCTTAAAATATAGATACTGGTTCCTGTCTGTAGACTTTTATTTAGTGTTGACTTAAGATTACATTTACCAAGAAGTAGATGGATGAAAAGGAGATGGTAAGAAAATGAAAGGTTTTGTAAAATGGGAAGAAGTGGAAGAAACTTTATTGTGTTCTGATAGTGCATAGCAGACACTACAGGAATGGCTGTAAGGAGAAGTGGCCAAGAGAAGAAACTTTATGTCTCGGGGAAAGAAGCTGTTCAGCTCATGTTTAGGATTACCACCATGACTCATTCTTACCATTTGTCCAGAATCATATAGTAAAAATTGTTATCTCTGACAACACATCAGGCATCTCCCAATGTTCTCCCATGTGGTGTGGCAAAATAGTTCTGCCTTTCTTCCCTCTCTCTACCTGATCAGGCAGTATTCTATTCACATTGTAGAGGTCTTAGGGTTGCAAATAAACAAAGTAAAAGAAGACCATCATGTCAAATTATTTTTCGTCTCATATACCCTCATGTATTTTTCTTGCAACCTGTATTTAGGCTTTCTGTATCCATTTTTTAGGCCTGTCATGATTCTGTTGTAGTGTAATCTGTTATTCCCTCCTCAGTCTAATCAGTACACCTGTCTTCTAAACCCCTTTTTTAATAAACATTTTTATCTACTTTTACTTCGTCTCACAATCTTCACAAACCTGTGAACCAGCTTAAGCTCCACCACTGCTCTCTCCCTTGGAGTATAACATGTACATGGGCTTATGAAAGATGTGGCAAGAGTCACTGCGCATCTGCTGAGCTTGAGAACACCACCAGTGTGGACTAATTAAAGTGGAGTCTACTTTCACTATGAGCTAAACTCATCTTAGTCAGAGTTGCCTTTTGGGTTAAAATCACCGTTGGTCTGGCAGTATTGCCTACAAATTGAAGCAGGCTGATCATTTTTCCAAGAAGTGTACTGGTGCTTTTTAGTATGCAGATTAAGTTTAGTGTAATATCTGCAATATAATTTTGGATTTATGGCAAGACTTTGCTTTTTATATTTTAACCACTGTAAATACCATATTTTAATGAATAGTCTTGATGCACAATGAATGCTATTTCAGAATATGGTCTAAGCTAAACTGAAATATGACTGGACTGATAAATGCCTTTCAAATATTTCTTAGAATATAAATGAAGTAAGGAAGTATTTTCCCCTCCTTCTTAGAGGAATTCACACCCAGGCAGTGAGGCATCATTACCTTTCAGCCTAGAAGCTTAACTGACAAAACATGTAGGAAAAAATTTAGTCTATGACTATAAGAGGGACACAAAGTTAACCAGTGAAATGGTGCTATATTGCAGCTGTAATGGAAAATGCCAGTAATCAATGATGACATGTGTAAGAATTATCTCTGCCAAGAAAATCCAACTGTATTGTCTCTCTTGGCTAACAGTCATCCTTTTATCTTTTAACAAAATGAATTTGTAGGCAGTACATTAAAGAACAGGTTGATGGACTTCTTTTTACCCCAGAAGAAAAGGAAGAAAGAAAAGATTGCCAACTGAAATATAAGCAAAAATTTATTTTTCCTACTTTTTATTAATGAGGCACATTTTTCTTAGAACATCTGAGTATCAAAACCATTTATTTGTATATTGGTAATTTGAAAGAGATTTAGCACCATGGTGAGACATTGGAAGAGGCTGCACAGAGAAGCTGTGGATGCCCAATCTGTAGAATTTTTAAAGACCATGCTAGGTGAGGTTTGAGCAACCTGGTCTAGTGGAAGGTGTCTCTGTCCATTACAGGGGGTTGGAACTAGATGATCTTTAGGGTCTCTTCCAACCCCTTAACATTCTGTGATTCTGTAATTGCATGTTGCTATGATTTGATCTTGGTATCGAAAAGCAGTGGAAAGGCCTCAAGGCAAGAAGGAGGAGTATGTTACACTAAAAAACACATAGGTGAGAGATGCATAGAAGAAGGGGTGAATGTCTAGGCAAATACATAAGGCAAAAGATCACATGTTTAATTCACCGGAATTGTATCTTTCAGCTAACCTCAACAGCTGGTGTTTTGGGGTATTTCTTTGTTTGGTGAGTCGGTTATGTGGGGGTTTTTCCAGTTTTGGTTGTTTGGGTTTTTTTTCTTTTCTACATTGCTTTTAATTCAATCTTTACATTGATCTGAGTCTTGTGGAAGTTTTGGGATGGTGTTTTTGGTTTGTTTCTGTTTTGTTGGTTGGGGTTTTTTGTTTAGTTTTATTCTGTTGCCTTTTTTTTCCAGGCAACATGAGTATCATTTCTTCCCTTGTGGAATGAAAGCAGGTGGAACATCATCCATATGTGCAGAGAAACCCCTGCTAATGGTTAAAGTTACTGATGCAACACAGCGAAGCAACTCCTGAGTGCATATGGAACCCAAGGCTGTTCCGCAGAGCCCAGCGGCTCTCAAGGTCACATATGGCAAAAGCAGAGATGATAACACTTAGGTTTGTGATGCATGCAGGTTATCATCACTAATACGACCAATGCCTGCTTTCTAAGGCAGCTACTTCATGAATAATCAATGAGGGAGATGTGAATAAGCAGGTGGACTGTAGCTGATGAGTTCCCTCTGGGCGGGCAGAACACAGTTAGCAGTTATGTATAACAAGTAACATATAATACAAGAATCCCACATTCATACAGACACATCACTAAAAAATGGACATTGCGAAGGGCGGCTCTGCATGGGTTAGCGTATGAAAAGGAAGGGTGACTCAGAAATGTGAAACCCAGATTTGACTTTTTTAAAGTGTGTGTTTATGTATGTGTACTTTAAAGAAATAATGTACCATGTATAGAAAAGGGGAGAAATCCCCCCTCCCCTGTGAAGGAACCGGAGAACACGTATTTAGTGTTACACATTTATAAGGAAACAGGCAATTACCATTTTTCTGCAAGGATTGCAGGTATTAACATGGCTAATATGTATTTTTTGGACAAGCTTTTCAAATTACAAGGTAAAATGAAAAAAACAATGGGGACTTTTTTCATTCATTTTATTTTCATCAGTGAATATACGTGTTTTGTGTCGTTCATTTAAATAAATATAAAGACTTATTTCACATTTTTTTAAGGGCCATATGAAGAAATTTTAGCTAAAGCATTCAGATAGGACTCAAGCATTTGACTTCTTTTTTTATAGTCTTCCCTTGTGGTCTTTGAGAGGTCACTTAGTGTGGGATCTCATTTTAGCCATCCAAAGCTAGGCTGGAATGGCTGATCCCATTCTTTCTGTTAGACACCATTAGTTGTTCATGTAGGGTGCTTCCCACACTATGGATTTTAATGTGTTTAGATCACTATTTTAGGCAATGTCCTTTTCATATCCCAAAATATGCTCTCTGGATACTTAGACAGGAGTGGCATTGCATGATTATCTGAAAACCTGTAAAAAGGGAGTAATAGCAAGAACACAATTATAACAATAAAAAAAGGTTTTGCTGCCATGTTGCATATCTAAATTGTTAACTCTCTGTATATGAAGGTTATCGCTTAAGTTAATAGGTCCGGTGTTCCAGTCTGGATTGAAACATTGAATTATTATTGTCACATACACACACACACACACACACACACACACACACACACACACACACGTATAAATATAAAAAAAGTAATCATTTTTGTACCGCAGTTGCCAGGATAACCCTAGCCATTTTAATAAACTACCTAATTAGTCTTTTATAAAAGTGATATCATCAGCAAGATAAATATATAAATAGAAAGGCTTCCAGAATCTAAAAAGCTTATTGGAATTGACTTTACTCTTCTCATGTTCTGCTAAAGTAGATGAAGAATGTATCAGACCAAATCAAAATGGATGCTGAAGGGTCGTGGCTTGAGAGGAAGGCAGAAGTGGTTTGAGGACATTTATTATTAACTACTTCAGGAATGTAAGACTAGTTTACCCAAATTGAAAGAAAGAAAGAAATTCTGCACAGACAATAATTAAATAAGGTGGACTTTGGCAAAGATACTCTGTTAACACCAAGTTTTAAAGAAAAGCGCCACAAAACTTATAATGATTAGAACTGGTTAAGAAGGGAAGTTTAGAGTTGATGGATACATGGAGTACCTCTTGAGAGAATGGCATTACTGGATGCAGAGAGCTGATCAAGAGCTAGGTTTTCTAGTTATGGGCAATTTCATTTTTCAAAAATGCTGTAAGAAAAAATTATGAACTGTATCCTCTAGTGAACAGTATTTTCTGTGACATGATTTTATTCATCATGGCTCTCTCAGTGACCTGATTCAATTTTATAAAATACAAAGTGCCTTCCAAGGTACAGTGTGTTCTGTAGTCATCGTGTATGTCACAAGTGGTATGGCATATTTTTCATCTTGCAATAACTAGGAATCATGACACTACTATATCACAATGATGACAGTACTATGTCACAAATATAATCTCCTTACATGTCTTTGGTGGGGTGGGAGAGAAATTTTTTTTTGTGATGGGTCAGACATAGTAAGAATAAGAGTAAAAATGAGAATAAAAATAATTATGAAATTCCAGAGTCATGCAAAAGACTATCTACTTTAAAAAAAGGAACCCAGTTCTTATACAATTACAATCTTCTGTAAATTCATGCTGAATTTTATTATTTATCTCTACCACTGGTTATGGTTTTCATTTTTGATTTCTGCATCATCATTGAAAATATATAATACCAAATGACGCAGCCTGGCTACTCACTACCCCTATCTCTTATATATAAAGCAGATATATTAAATGCTATCCTTGAAGTGAGCTCAAAAATGTTGCAGTAAAAAGTGGTATATGACTTAAATGCGCCTTAACGTGACCATCTCAAGTTAAGGAACATTTAAATTTTTTTCCAGCACTGCTGCTGGCTTAAGTGCTCCATTCCTCTCATGCCATAAGCACAGGACTAGAAAGAGTGTCTGTCCTTCTTGAAGAGAGGCCAAAGATGAAAGCTGCTTTCATCTTCCCTTCTGATTCCTTTCATCTGTTTTTAGAGCACAAGGCAAATACAGATTTTAGAAAACTCTGCAGATTGAATGCCGTGAGATACTGTGTGTCATCTTTACTGAAAAAACTAAAGAGAAACGTAAATGCGTTTGTTGTTGCCCAGATGAGTGGGAAATTGTATGGGTCAGAAGCCATTGTGAGTGTAAGAGTCCATAATTACCCTAAAACCAACAAAGAACTTCAGCAAGGAAATTATAGCTGAATATAACAAAAGGGAAGAATAAACGTGCAGAGAAGAACCCTGGAAGTAAGTACCCATAAATGGATCCTTTGAACAAGTTTATAATTACTCTGACTTTTATCTTTAAACACAGGGTTCTTTTATTTATTGGAGGAAATGCTACCTGGGAAATAATGTGGTGATAAGAATTACCCAAATGTTTCCAGGGGATGGTATAAATACTACCTGACATGTTCCTGCCTGCTAAAAATTGGTACAAAGTGCTACAATAACTCTTTTAATTTTTAAGTTATATCCTTGCTGAGCCTTCCCCCCCTCCTCATTTCATTTTCTCATACATTGTGAATAGTTTATAAATACAAGAGCAACACCGAGGTCTCTGTGGAAAATGTCATTGCCGGTAAATAGCTCTATCACTGTTCCTTCCGATGAGGAACATACCCAGACACACAGAAGCACACATGCATATTTTTACACAAACACAACCTTAGGCTTCAACAGACGTCATCTCTGCACTTTTTGCTGAATCATTTTTTTACATTTTGTCAAAATTTTGTTCTCTAGCTATGAGGCTGATTTGTTATTACTAAATTGTTTTAACAAATGGAGCAAAGAGTCTTTAAGGCTGGCTTCAGAAACCTTCCTCATACTCTTCAAATATTAACATACTTTAAGTAGAGGTCACATGCTTGAACTGGAACGCAATTATTATGAACCAGGTACAGTCCTGAGTGCCAGTAATCACAGACTTTTTTTTGCCTACCTTATATGCAGAATAAGCCGTTGTTCGCTGTATTGTATTAAAAAGCTGCTTTTTCATAGCCTGAGTTAATTCTTTGTGTAAAATGGAAAACTAAACTTAGTTTGCCAATACTTTATTTTTAACTTCTCTTTTTCAATACTTTTGAGCTGTGATAGCTTAAAACTCGTAAGAACTAACGTACAATTTGCATGGGTTTGACATAGGAAATTTGGTCCTTAAAATGTGAAATTCACTACTTCAAGTGATGCCTTGAAGTGACTACCTGAAAACAGAGGCTAGACAAAAATAAGAGAATAAAAGTAGGTATTTATTTGAAGGGCCTTCAAAGATACACCTTGGGAGTGTAAAGCCTACGAGGGGCTCCACCCAAGATGGACTCTGGGTCACGGATTCTTCACGCTTTTGTAAGTTTGGTCCATTTGCATATCAGGGTTAATTCTCCAATTCTAATTTCAGTTAAACTTCGGGTGTAATTATCCGAAGTTTACCCCCCCCCTCAAAGGCTTTTACTTTACACATTTTGAGGCCTGGGACAATCAAGGTGTCCTTGAAGTGGAAACCTAGAGAGACTTTGTTATGTCTAACCAGCATGAGCGAACAGTAGTTACCAGACCACATGAAAGTTCAGAGTTACACACTAGGCAGTACAGGATTTGAACAACATAAAAGTTAAAACCTAAGGCATCACAAGTATGACTCTCACTGCTCTAATGCTGCAAGACATTCTCTACTGAACTGTTGTTGGACGTGCTGAGAATCTGATTTTATTGGTGTGATAGACATGCAAATGACACAGATGGTGATGTCTTTCAGTTTTGAAGAGGAGTTTAAAATGCACCTTGACTTAAAAATCATTATCAGTTGTTGAACAAATTAAATATTCCAAAGTATGACCGTTCCTCTTTGTTCACCTAAGGCATATAAGCAAGTCTTGCAAATCACTAATCATAGAATGGACATTTTCATGAGTTAGCATTTCCATTTCCATTGATGAAGCTTCTTTTGCTGCTGAAAGCTTTCCATAACGTTATGTAACATCTGGGTTTAGTATCATATTTACTTCTAAGTACAGCTGATATGATACAGAATGGCACATGAGACAGTCCTTTCCCACACTGAGCCCATCACTCTGAGCCCTGACATGGGTGTGCCATCACTATTGCCTACAGCGGGACATCTGGGTTTGTGCCTCTGCTGTGGTGGCCTTTGCACACGCCAAGGTGCTGGGGAAATCACCATCATCCATGGGAACCCTCACTGTGCCAGGGTCCTCTCAGCCCAGCACCATTGCAAAGGGGGAAAACTGTCTCTGTGCCTTCCCACCTAAAACAGATGAGGCAAATTTAGCCCTAAATGCTGATGGGGAAGAGTGGCAATTAGCCTTTTTAATGGGTTTCAAAAAGTGAATATTTATTTAAGCTGTAAAAGGCTACCTTTTATAGGATTTATAGAGCAGTGGCAAAGTAAACAGACAATCCATTAGAGGCCAGCCATTCCTGTGTCCGAAGTAGATGTGTTAATCTCACAGCTTTCAGGGAATAATTCATGGCCATTAAAGAATCCCTGCACAAGCTCTGCTGACCACCTGTCATTTCTTTATGCAGCTATTAATGGGAGTGACATTATAGCTTATGAGAAATCAAATTACAAGACAGTGAGGAAATTAATACTTCAGCACTTCATTATAGGAGAAAATGGTAACAGCCTATACATTTTTTAATTAGTTATTCACCTGGATCTATTCAATCTCTCAGACCAGTGTGTGATGTTGCTTATAACTCTATTTGAAACTAACGAAAATAGAGGAATTTCCCTGAAAAAAAAAAGAAAAATTGCTGAACAGCACTAGAAATGTTTGATGGTTGAATTCTAGAAGTAGAAATCCTCTAAAAGTTCAGATAGAAGATACCATATTGGATTTACTAGATGTCTAACAGAGCAGCATATTCATTGCTTGAGCAGAAGATGTCATTAAAATATTATAAATGCCTTCAATGGAAGTTAAGGAGGGACAGACCAGCTCAGCAACGTTCATGTGGAGGGGACAAAACAGCAGTTAAACATAGATGAAAGCAATTGCCTTTGGTGTGCTGAGACATTTGGGGCCTGTTGGAAGATGGAGCTTCTGGGTACCCAGGGCAGAAGGGCAGCAGATGATTAGCCTGAGGGAGGAGGATGGGTTTGGAGAAGGCATGACCAGATGGTTTGGGGAGTTTAAAATGGTATCTGAGCAATAATGAGGCCTGAAGGTAATGGCAACATTGATAAGTTGAATATTGTTTTCACGTTACCTGCCTTATAACAGAATGAAAATTACAGTAATGTCAGAAGAGATATAAACAGAGACCATACAGAAAGAGACTGGTTGAGTTCCTTTTCTGAAGAAGAAAATATATCAGCTCAGAATAGCCTTTTCATAGAGAACTGGACATTTATTTTTGAATGCAAAGTAAGACAGGTCATTGAGCTGTTTCATTTGGAAAGAGAACAGTGTGCTACTACCTGTTCTGTTTAAATATGTGAGAAGAGAGATGCAAATTGGACATGGCATTATAATACTATTTAGGGAAGATTACAAAATGTACAAGGAAGTTAGATTTTATTAGGTTTCCTCCACTTTGCAGGTAATGACTTTCCTCATTGCAGCCATCAGGATGATTATACTGATATCACATCATTTAGTCATGGTCAACTTCTCTTAATATGGACACGACCAGAAGTTGTGCCTGTGTCCTTTTATGGCATTTTTCTTCCAACCCAAATGTTGACATATGTTTTTATACATATTACTTTGCTTGTAGCAGATGGTTTTTTCTGATTGTAAGCAGAATTTTACAGTTATAATTTACTGTTTGTATAACAGAAGACACTCATACCAGCCCCATTTTCATCACCAGCACCATAATCATTGTTTCTTGCCATCAAAACATCTGTCTAAGGAAGACCCATGACCAGGTGCTTAAAATGAGCTCCCTACTGTGTGCCACAAGTATTTGAAAAGAAAGTCACTTATTTAAAGATAACTGTGAACATTGCTCTCTGAGATATGATATTGACATGACTTAAAGAGAATATAAAACAAAACTGCAACAAAATACCTGCTGCTTGGTTCTGGAAGCCTTCCAAACCAATTCATGGAGGGATTTTTATTATAGTTGCTGCCGCCAGGTAAATATTTCATTATTCTTACAGAGCATCAGGTAGAAAATTGTCAAATATATATATCTATACATATATATATGTATATATCAGCTAAAGCTTTCATATTTGCAAGAATGTGGATGAGGGCTTCATAGCTTTGTCATGTTTTTATTTCACTTAGAAGCATTTTCAATCCTGATGCTCCAAAATCCATCTTCATATTTCTTTTTGTGGTGTCAAGTGGGTTGAGGCCCCACTGTTAGACGTAGTGTAGTATGGTACAGAGGGATCCTTTTCATTGGTCGCAGTAGACTCGGTGGGGCTTCAGCTGAGTTCCTCAACAGACACAACATTTCTTCCTGTACCACAGTGTTAAAATATTAAACCAAAAGAATAGGCATGTTTCAGAGAAAAAGTGTTACCTCTCTTCTATAGATGGGGATCGACACCTGAATTGCCTGTTGTAATTCTAAAATAAATAGAAAGAACTCTAGTTTCTTCATAACCTGTTGCACAGTCATATTCAAAGTAGATTTGAGGAAAGACCTTGAATTTCGTGGTTTCTTCACAAGCTGTTTTAGCTTGAGTCTATATTTAATTCATAATAATCAGGAGTCCATAGTGTATTCCCTCTTAGACATGAGCTTTAATGAATAGGATAAAGACATCCAATATATGTCCAGTCATGTCATCATGTATAAAGTTAATTTTTTTTAAATTTAGAATGGAGTGATTACTTTATTCATTTATCTAGACACTTTTTAATGAGTGTCATGTATGCACAAGGTTGTCAAATGTTATTTTTAGGAAAATCTCAAAGACATTTCTGAGACTGTACTTTGGAGAGATGTTATGTGCAACTGTGTTTTCAGTAAGGAGACTAAAGCTTTTGCAGTTCTTTTGTTCTTTCCAAAAATTTTGTATTCTTTTTCTGCTCCGCGTTCATTAAATATTTTTCCCATTTAGAGAGCTTTGGAACCATAGCCCTTTCCTTGCAGTACTAATTAAGTTCACTCATTCATTTTAACAATAGCAGCAAAGAAGGATGAAAAAGCTGAAATAAATTGTCCCCTGGTAGAGAAATTAAAGTGTTGCTATGCTTAAAAATAACTCTTCTCCTCGTCTCTCCCATTCTTTCTTATTGTAAGAACCTAAATCTACTTTCTGAAAGAAATACAATTCTATCAATACTACAATCTAGACAGCATGTAGACCATTAATATCATTGTGCAGTATATTCTAATGTTAAATTCAGATTCACAAAAGCTTTCCCTGAGTTAATAATTAGATTAAAATTATACCAGCAAAGCCCCTCTTTTTACCTATTAATACATGAAATTTAATTTTTCTGCTGGAAATCCATCAGTTCCAGGACGTAGCCCTTATATACCTTTTGACAGTAAAATTAAAGACGTGGAAAATTGCTGCAACTTTACTTCTTGCTACTTGAAAGGCTGCTATAATTCATGAAAACGTCATTTTGCGATCCATTTGTGGTGAGCTGCATGGTTAACGGATTATTGTCTCGGGGACTAGGGATAGTTTGAAAAAATACTACTCCCCAATTTCCATTTTATGTGCCAATGGAGACAGGAGAATGAATTTATTCTGAAATAACAAAACTTCCTTTTCTCCCTATTTCTATATAAATGGCTTGCTTTAAAATTGGAAAATAAGCATGGTGGCTTATCACTAGCAAACTGTTACCCTCTTAAGACCATATTTTTTACCAGAGACCGTATTTTAGGTAAATTTGGATTTTTTTTGGTTCTGCATATAAAACAGTATGAGAATAATAATTTGAGATTGCCCAGCGGATGACAGGTACCATACAAGTCATTCTCCAGGTTATTCTGTAGCATGTCAGAAGGCAATGATCTGGCTTTTTGAAGTCAGACTTGACTTTCACCAGTTTATACTGTTAATACACAACTGTCATTAGTACATTTTCTCTACTCCGGATGCTTTTACAAATGTTGTAGCATAAGTGCAGCTATTTAATAGGGTTCCATTCCTTTGCTCATGCAGCATTCTTCTAGGTGTTGTGTACTCCTAGATGATGGGTAATCCATGTCAATGTTAGGTTTGGTTTTCCATGAAGATTCCTTGCTGGTTTCCCTGAACAGTTTTGTGTCATGAAGAACTCTCTCTGCTTAAATGCTTCTTTCTGATCTAAGTGGAAGTAAAATGACATGCATTGACATAGATGTACAAATTTTTCAAATTTTATTTTCCAAGCTATTTAAAGATTGTTCTACTTGCCTGGTACCTGCACTTTTCTGTGATCATTTCAATAGTGAGTGAAAAAAATAGTTTGACTGGAATATGAGTGGATAACACTGATGAACAACACAACTACATAAAATACTCCGAGGGGTACTCCAATACTGGTTTTCTTGCAGTGACAGTCTCTCCAAATGACTGAATTCAGTCTAGTTTTGCAGTGAAAATTTTGCCTGTGTCCTGAATAAATGGCTAGGATCTTTCCCATCATCTATGGAAGAGATGAACAGTAAAAAGAATATTTTCTGAAACTGATTGGTTTGCCTTTAAAAAAAGTTTTGTTTTTCTAAAGGGAAAAAATACAATAATATTGTTTTGTTCAGGACTTTGACTTAAAACAGATGTCTTGGAGATAGTGATGGATAAGTGTCCCCAGCTGAAAACATACTAGGGAAGGGTTAAAAGAAGTTATGTTTAAAGGCATGTAAATGAAGGGAAAAAAAAATTGCAGAAATATGGAATTTATCTAGGAAAATACAGAACAAAAATGATAATAAACCTATAAATCTAACTGTGGTCTTTGTGTATCTTTGAAAAGACACTATTCAGTAGACTGAATTGTTTGACAGACAATCAGTAATGACTGCAAAAACTGTGGCCTTATGAGTTATCAACCCCATTCTCTGCTGCCCCTTTTGCCCAGACTTTGTATCTTGGCCAACCACTGTGCAGGCTGAAACTCATCCTGTTGAAGTTGCAAGACAGAGTTCATAGGACTGATAAACATCTGGTGTGGCAAAACTTTCTCTTGTAGACTTTTGAACTTCCTTTGCTTAGCTTTATCTCTGAAGTATTTCCAAATACTTTTTGTTGTTTTCTATAGCATTTTATTTTTCTTTTATGGGACAGATTATTTTTAGATTTCCTATATTTAGTCTAAATTTTAATTGAACTGTTTAAAAGTAGTAACCAACAAAAGGGACGCAAAAATTCAGACAATTTAAAGGTCTGAAAATCAGCTTGCTTTGTAGTTGTCTGTGTGCAGACAGTATCATAGTGAACCCGAGTAAATGAACACCCTGCAATGTGAGACCTGTAAAGCAATCTGTAGAATTAAAAATATACCAGTCTTTTGGTTTAAAAACTCTTTGAAAGGAGGGCGTAGGAAAGTCTTTCCTAAGCCCTCCTTTCAAAGAGTTACAGTATAATTGCCACTCAGCTGTGAACTGTCCTTCACTTACTCCACTTAGTGATTTACACTATAAAGGTGGCTCAAGGAGTTTGCATCTGAACTGTTCCTGTGGAGTTATATTTGAGATAGACATTAGCTAGAAATTTAGAGTTAACTGTCCAAGGCCAGCTTTCAATTAGTGATGATAAGTATTTAGGATAAGCAACGTTAGACTGATTTGCTATTGATATCTGAACAAAAGCAGGGCGGAGTCAAACAACATGTCCAGTTTGTGTCCATTAGCTGTGTGTTCTGCTATTGAGAGGGGTCAAGCAGAAATAAAGAAGCAGAAAGATGGAGCATGTATGCTAATACTAGTTTTTGTAGCAAAAATAATGGTTCTAATCCCATAAGAAACTCAGCAAAAATAGATCTGCATTTATGGAAACATCTACCAAAGTGAGTGAAATAGCCAGGGGAGCCTTCCTGTCAGGATCAGGGCCAGAATGAGCTGCTGGTAAGAACAGGTGGTACAAAAACAAGGATGCGGAATATGGAAAATAGGAGAATCAATTATGCCAATTTATCATACAGAAAGTACTGGCAAATCTTTTGACTGCAATTAATACTACCAGTGTGTCAGCAACAGCATCTTTGCAGTTTCATTCAGACTTGTTATTTAAATAGAAGAAAAAAATCTTTGAGTTATGACTGGTGACAGCATTGGAGAATTTGTGAGCCTGAGTCAGATGTGGAAGTAGGGAAGAATATTATGTGCTGCAGGGAAGGATGCTCTCTAGGCTATATGTATGCCAACTGTTTTTTTTCTTACTAAATTCTGCCAAATGTGCAGTGCATTACAAGAACCGCATTTGGAAATCTTCTGTGTTATTGCTGTCTGGTTTTTGTCCTAATAGGAAGTTGTGGCTTTGGCAAGCCCACAGCACTTGTCAGTGCAGGACGGCTATGCTGTATGCTACTCATCTATCCAGATCTGACAACAAATGTTGCTTCTGCTTTTCAGCAGAATAAATCGCTGCAGTCATGCCTTTCTTGTTTGAATTTATAACCCTCCTGTGACATAGGCTGCATTTTAGGTAGCAAGGTGACCACTGTCAGGTATAGTTTCCAAAAGAGGTACATTCCTGCTTTTCCAATGCTCCTCCTCTTCTGCTTGCAGGCAACACCTCTGCAATGAAGCTCAACCAAATGGGAACCCTGCTGAAATATTGCCACACTGACACCTACACACACTTCTCTGACAAGTGGCACATTTCTTCTCACATTAGTATTTTATCTGTGTCTAGAAAGACCTTCTGAAGCTCAAGTCCCCATGACAGGGGAATGAGACAAACACTGAGATAAAGGCAGGAGTTACAGCCTGCCCCTTGCCTGCGCTGAGAGAGAGCAAGGCCAGAGGAAGCAGAGACATACCAAACTCAAACAGACTGTAATGTTATCCTGAGAGGATTTGCTGCACCTCTGAGAAAGTCTGAGGCACTCTGTCCTTTGAAATGCTTTGGCAGTGTTTGCATATGCTGGCCACACTGCAGCAGGATCTGGTTTGAATGCTCCTTCACCAGTGCAGTTCAGGCCTCTGAGCAGTGAATTTCCAGTTCTGGCCACAGGGAAATAGGAGGAAGAGGAGGAAAGGCGTGGAAGAAATCAGTGGGCTCTCTCTCATTCCCTTTTCTCCTAGGAGTAGATGAAAGGGACAGAGACAGATGAATACAGTCAAGCTGCTTTCAGCGTGGAACATGATGTTCAGTTGGGGAAATTGAAGCAGACCAGTAACCACTTTGTTTTCTGACAGGAACACTGCTATATGTGCATGAACACTGCTATGTGTGCATGTGAGACAGATGAATGAGGAGAATGAGAGTAGGATAGAGTTTTTCAGCTTTTCTGCTTTCTAGTGAGGGAAAAGAAAAACAGGTAGATAGAGTACAAGGTATCCTCATCCACACTAATTCCTTTTTATTATAGGATACAGGATGATATCTTTACAGATGGATAATTTTAATTTTAAAATAAAATAGGATGCAGAGTCTTACATTCCTGCAAGGATTCCTTGCAAGAGAAGACAAGAGAAAATGTCATTCAGGCCTTTCTGATGAGCTTATTTACACAGAAATCACTATTTAAGTTCAAGACAATTCCATCCATGTGATTAGTTTATACAGTGTGCATGCATCAGGACAGGAGTAATATTTATGGTTAGAGGGTGTGCAGCTAGAAAGTGGTGATATTTGCTGAAACTCCCAGGATACTGGGTTTATTTATTTTAAATATAAGAGAAGAAAAAAATGTAAAAGCAGAAAACCATGGTAAAAGGAATGGTTTCACATAAAACAAGTACTTTTTCTAGAAACATTAATCACTTCACTGGAGTCACATGTTCTGGAGCAGATTATGTAACTCAGTGAAGTAAAATTTCAAGATGCCTATGACTAGTGGTATGACAACTTATAATAATTATTGCAGTACAGAAATTAGATCAATTTCAAAGTCCATAGGAAGTCAGTGGCAGTCAGGAACAGTCCAAAGTTCAACCAGCAGCCAAGTATTGTGCCTCCCAGGATTTTGGTCAAACTATGAGATGCTGCTTTTCCTCAGATGTACTTTCTGATTGCTTGCTCAGTGTATCTCTGCAGCAAAAATAGCCAGGACATTGTCTTCTTACCTACAAATGAAATAGTTTTCCAAAATATATGAAGAATTACAAGGCCTTGTCTGCCTTATCAATAACTTCTGAATTCAAAGTATGAATGGTATCAAAGTGAGGTCCCCAAGCAGTCTCTGGGTAGCACATGTTTGGACATTTTTAAAATTAATTTTCAGGTGATAGAAATCATTGATTATGTGTAAAGTCCATGATGTCCTATCAGAAAGGTGTGGCTGCAAGAATTTTCTGTAAGATATTTTAAAGTTCTCTAATCTCTAATACATTCATTTGGAATAGAAGGGGAAAGTAGGTAAAATGTATTAATAAATGAGTTTGGTTGTCATGGGAACCAATTGTCTCAGGTGCTCTGTTCCAATACAGCTATTAACCCCTAGTCCATATTTATTATTCAAGGGAAATAACTGACTCGAAAAAGGAAGATTGGTTGTCACAAAAAAGAGAAGCCAGTGTGCTAAAGTTGAGTCATTTGCATGCAATAAAAATGAATTAAAGAGGATGAATCTTCTTCAGCCCCAAAATGATTTGCATTTGGGTTATTGCTCTATTTTTCTCAGTTCTCAATATTATAGGATGTCAAAAAGAACTAAGAACAGCAGATCTGGAATGAAATACGGTACCCTACAGCTACTGTGTTCTGACTTAGATCTTTATCATGCTCTTTAAGACTTTAATCCTACCATTACAGCTTGTTCTAGTACATGTCAGGTAGCAAAATTCATAGGAAGAATTCATATTATTAATAATCTGGTGATTTTTTTTTTTTTTTTGGTAACAGCCACTATTTACTCAAGTTTGTAATTACGATCTTACCCCACTTAACTGGACTGAACAGACTGAAGGGTATTGGTCAATGCACATTTAAAAAGAATTACACAAAGGCAGTTCCTTGATGCAATAATATCTGCTTCCAAGGAATACAATTTTATTTTTAAAATATCAGCAATCCAAGACTGGAAAGCTTTTTTTTTTTTTTTTGAAACATTCTAGCTGTTATTTTTTGAAATTTGTCCTGTATTATCTCAGGAATGTTCTATATGAATTCTTCCCAAGAAAGTGTTTGCCTTCCTTTGCTTTTCTGTTTTTCCAGTACCCAATATGTTCTAACACCAAATTCCACATCTGCAGTTACCAATTTTTTTACAGGCTCCCTTATTGAATCCCCATCTATTCAGATTGGCATTGGATTTATGTTTTGGATTATGGCTGTTATTCTGCTGCTTTTTTATTTTTTCCTTCAAAATAATAATAATAAAAAGGAACTTTAGGAACTGTTGATTAAAAGGAAAAAAACCAAAACCCCCAAAAAGTCTCTATGTTGTTTTTTTTCTCTAACCCTAGACTAAAGGCAAGTATTTCACTTGCCAGTTTCAGTGATGTTTAACCAATCACAAAATAGCCATAAAGAATGCTTTTACTTAGGTTACCAGAAGTTGGGATGAAATGATCTCCTGGTTGCTTGAAGTAGAGGATTTTGAAGTAATTAGTCAGGAGCTTCATTTTCTTGGCTTTAATTCTTGCTAATGGAATTCTTTAGTGGATTAGAAGTAAGACTTGATTATCTTATGTTCATAAATATTGAAAACGCTGATTATTGTGATTATTTTTAAGATGTTGTCAAAATTGTCCTGTCAGAAACTTTCTAATCAGAAAATCGCTACAATATATAATGAATAAAACCCAAGAATCCCTATTTTTCAAAGTCCTGTGACGCACTTGAAGTCTTGAGATGATGGAAGTAAAAGTGCTGGCTAAAGGAAGATGAAGAAGAATTTGGCACATAGTCTTTGTTATCATATTCCCTATTCTGTCCTGCCCTCTTTTGCTGTCCCCAGTTAATAATGCATGTATGTCGGATAACCTTTAATGTGAACTTGCTGTTTCTGAGAAAGAAAACAAAAGTCGCATCCCTAAAACATGACCCTAAAACATTTTTATTTACTCTTTGCCTATTGCACATTTTCACTGCTATTACCTAGCTGTACCTACCATTGACATGATAGGCAGATTCATTTATCAACCCAAGAACTGATAACACTTTGTACAGTACTCCAAGTAGTGCAGTCAGCCACTAATCTTTTCTGCCATGAAAGGTCCCTATAGCAGCAATACTACCCCCCTCACAATCTTTTTCAAATGATACATCATGTCTGCTTGCAAAAATTGTGATTTATCTATAGGTGGCAGCAGACTTACACTGTAAGGCCAGAGCAAGACCTGTCAATTACTTTCAATTACTTGTGCATAATCACTTTATCTCTGTAAAGACAGTGTACAGGACAAAAGGCCTGTCGAGGCAAATATGTGGGTGGATTAGGCCATAATTTTAGCAGCTGAGAAAAAAATAGAAAAGGAATAAGAAAAATATTTAAAAGAAGGGAGAACGTTCATGCAATAATAAAGTTTACTTTGCAGATGTAATAATTTAGTCTCCTTTTTACAGAGATATCATTTGGGAATTGGCCTACATACTTGAATACCATGTCTTTGCAGCAGGACTCAACAGAGTTTGAACAGAGTTCTGCTGTTGATAATCTGTATTGTTTTTTCATTGTAACATAATTATGGCAAAGCTTTTCTTAATCCTAAAACTAGGAAACCACTATGAGAATATTTATGATGAAATATCTTTTGTGTACATCATAGATAAGTGGACATGCTTCAAGGGACCAGTTAACCTCTGCTTTAGGTTTCAGTGGCTGAAAATGATCATTGACTCTTCTATTGTCATGTTCATATTATCTTCTGGTCCTTCCTAAGAATCATAAAGGAGATTAAATTCAATTGTTCAAAAGGCAGACCATTAAACCCTTGATATGTGCTGCATTGCATGCATCAGATATTGTAGTGGAAAATGGATTTCTTATGGGAGATACTAGAAGATAATGAAGGTAAAAACAATTATAAAAAGTAGGGCCCAGTGATTATCAGCCCCATCAATATTTGCATATTAGGCCCTAAGGACTAATTCATATCACATCTAGTTTATTAGGGAATTTATAAGAGCCAAAGAAAGTCGTGCTATGCATTTGTCATTGTTTTTAAAAACTAATATGGAAGAAGAAAAGTGCACCTTGAAATTTTTAGGCTTCCTCCACTTCAAGCAAAACTGATACAAGGTGTCTGGCAGGGTGAAAATAACCAATATACCATAAAATTAGCTGAGACAGGAACAGCACAAGAATAAAACGTTCACGTTTTCTTTCTCAGATGATTTATTGATAGTGAATTGACAACAAAGAATTGGAAAGCCTTGTTGTTTTGGGCCATGTATGCACACGTAAGGGAAAGGTCAGAGGCATAATCAGCCTTCTTTGCATTTTCAAAATAGTTTACACTCATTTTACTCTGGCAAAGTAAGACTTGCCATTAAAAATCTCACTGATCTTAGTACTCATTACTCCTGACAATTGTCATCTCTTTGTTCTCATGTTCCACGAGGAGAAGCCTCATTTGCTGATAAGAGCACACCCACTGGCAGATTCGGTCAATGCTCCTGACTTGTTCTTATCATCCGTTATCCTGCTTGTGTGAGGAGGTCAGGCCTGTCCAGCATGGAGCTACAGGGACAGGGAACAGTAAGGTAAGAGCACGTGAGAACTACCCACTTCTCTAACAACTGAGACACCTCATGGGAAGTGAAATCTGAAAGTGCTGGGAGCCTTGAAGGCCACAACCAAAAGGTGACAGCTGAGAGTCAGGACTCTAGGTGTAATTAACTAAATTCCCAATTTAGAAGCCTAAACCTATTTGTGTTTGTGATCCTAGGTTACATAACTGACATTAGATTTGCTAGGATTGAGTCCTCTGTTTGATCTAAGCAAAGAATTCTTTTACCAGATTGAAATTTTTTGTTTGGACATCTTAGGTATTTATGAGGACCAAGTATAAAATATCATATACCCTATCAAATATATTGAGCTTTAACAATAGCAACAGGAGATTTTGTAGGCTATGACTCTGCCATTAAATGTGTGTATGTAAAAGTACAAAGGTATTTTCGTTCCTTTTTTGAACAAGTTTTCTTCTTGAATGTCATAACTAGAGCAGAAGTAAGGTAGCTTAGAGATTAACACAGAGAATTGAAGGTTGAAAGAAGGTGGGTCAGATCAGCTAACAGTATCAACAAGTCTTCATGGTCTGTTTCAACTCTTTACCCTCTGCTGTATTTCTGTGTCATTCTGTGTGCTAGTTCTTAACTTGCCAAAAAAAAATAAAAGGGGTGATCTACTTCCAATGCCACTTTTTTCATTATTTGGTATGACATTCATCCAATTTAAACTACAGTGATAGGACAGATACACTTTTCACATACTTCACTGGAAAGAAATTTTCCTTTTGAGAAATCTAAGAAATGTCATGGTCTGCAGAGATGAAACTTCTTAGAGTAATGCACTTTATTTCATTTTATGTCTGTTATGTAAGAAAAAATGCATTAAGCTTTATCCGAGAGCTTGAGCCCATTGAAAACTTATACTTTACACTGAGAAGTATATTTGTTCAGTGGCTGAAGTCCTTGCAGAAAACCAGTGAATAAATCTTCGCCATTGAGATGGCAATGAAATTTTAGTAGTTTAATATTTAGAAAACCTCCATCTTTATGGCATAGGCATAAATGCCTGTAGTGGTTAGAGGTGTGTTCTGAATAGTCATTAACACTGGGAAATGCTGTCTGTAGCCGGTAGGATGTAGCTTCTTCAGATGAAGTTATGTGTTTACCACATAGCATATGTCTTGCAGACATAACATATGTTTGCAAGATTGTGCCAGCTCTCTTCTGATATCTTTCTCTCTCCATTTCATTCCTCTCTGGGAATATCCAGAAACTTCAGAGGAATAAAAAATTAGGGTTTAAAAAACCAGATACAATGAAGATATTAAGCTCTTAGAATTTAGCTGCTGGGGTACCTCATTTTTAGGTGTTTTGAGCCCAAGGTGCTGTATAGAATCACGAGCTTAGTGTATGCATTTTCTTTACTGTATAAAAGTGCTCAGATCCAGCTTCCCTGCTGTCTAAGAGTCCCAGAAGACTATTAGAGAGGGAAAAATCAAGTTCAGTTCTCTGCTTAGGCTGAAATATTTCAATGTACTACTGTCACTTCTAAAGTTGTGTTTTAACTGCCGTACTAGGTTTTCAGTTGTCTTCTGCACAAGCCACGCACAAAGCCCTGGCACTACTGGGAGTAAGCTTCTCCTTAAAGCCAGCAGATAGAGATGGCATCTTCTGCATCCCTGTTGAAATGCTGACAATTTCTCCAGAATTTCCTTGCTTCTTTCCAGTTGGATGTCAGCTCAGCAAGTTCATTTAAAGCATCAATTCAAATGAACAATCTACCACAGTTTATTTTAATTGAAGGCGCTCATGCAAATTTGCTTGCAACAAGTTCTGTGGGTGATAACTTTTGGAAGACAGGAAATACAACAAACTAGTGGCTGACAGTAATGTCATGAAGTTGCACAGCTGTTTACTATGCGAATGTCTGGTTTAAGCCTTAATCTTCCTCTCCTAACACTGAGAGGACTTCAGCAGATCCATAGGCGGATTCAGGTTTCTTGCGCTGCTGTGCTCCAATTGGACTGAAAAATATCACCTGCCATCCTCAAGGCAATCAGCTTCTTCTTGCAAAATCTGATAGTTCTAATTGATTGATCTAAACTCTCATACTAGAAGTAGATGATGGTGTCTAAAAAGAATAAGGTGAAAAAAATTGCTCAGCGGGGGGGGAAAAATGTAACATGGGAATAGAGTGGATAAAAAGAAGGACAATGCACACTAGTGTAACTTTTTGTAGATGGAGTTTTATCAGGTGAGTGTTTTGGCAAATATTTATTTGAAATTAGTGATATTTGCATATTATAAAAAACATGTATCTTTTAGGGATTTTATCAGTTTCATAATAATTAAATGAAGAGTACTTTACAGGCAGAAATGCCTTAGCACATTAAATGACAATATGTTCCTCAGTCTTCTCTCCCTGTGTGATATTACTGAGTCCCTTCTGATCCTATGGCTCACATGCATGAACACACAGGCGCAGGGATGGCTTCAGTAATATGAATCCGACGGCAAGGAGTTGAGAAGGGTCCTTGCATGGAGTTCCACAGACAGCAGTTTATTGCTTGTACTCGTGAAGGGTTCCAGAGGCATTGACCCCGAACACGTGACGGATCGATCTTAAATACAGGGGTGTGGCTAACACCAGGAGCCAACCAGGGAAATCAGAACTGGGGTACATTACCATAACCGAACAGGCATCCTGGGAGAGGCTTCTTTCCCTCACCATAACCGTAAGTCTTTGGCAGCAAAGACCCTCTTACAAGAGCTCTCTCTGTCTCCTGTCCCACTGGCTAATCAGCCACCACAGTGTGACGTCCACAGGATATGTTTCTTGCATGGCTGACTTTGCTACTTCAGAATAGCTAATAGCATGTAAGGCTAAATCTTAAAAAAGACACAGTATTTTTGTTGATACTTTTCACCTTCATAAAAATCCTTTAGTAATATTTTCATATTTCATGAGTAAAGTTGACTACTTTTTGGTAACTCTTCATCTCCAAAGAATAACAGAAGAAAGTGTTTCCAGAGCCAGAGATAAAGACATTTTTTGTACTTCCAGGGAGATTAAAAAGAAAGGTTAAGTCCTCATTTCTTCTGTCAGGCTTCAATTTCCATGCCATTTGGGAGAGAAGAAAATCTATAGTAAGATAATATGGAGTCTTGGGAGAACAAGAATTAGAAGAGTTGATTTCATTATTCAAAAGATATTTCTTTCTTTAAATATTCAAACAAGCTTTGGAGTGCTGTTACCAGGGTGAAGAGTAAAGGATATGAAACATCAGGAAAAAATAGGGTGAAATAAGGTAAACCTATGAAATCAGATGGTAATTTTTAATGTTACCTTGGATAATCGGTTCCTTCTTTCTCCAAGTACAGGGTGGAAAGAGATTCCAGTGAAACAGAAAAGCTACATTTCAGACGCAGATCATGCAGATTAGCTTTTACGGGGGATTCAGAGATTTCAGACCCCACTCCAATCATCACAGCCTCTCTGTCTAGTGAGGCTATCCCACCAGCTGTCAGCATACTGGTTTATCTCCACAATTTAACAGAGTGCTCTTTTTGTCTGTTGCAGCACACTGATGAAACAAAAATTGTAAAGGCAGGGAGCTGTGGAATCCTAAGTGCTCACTTTTCTTAAAGAGTGTATGTCAGAGCAATTGCAATAACTCTGATGTAAAGAGCATAAAAGTGAGAAAAGGAACACTCTGATTAGCAAGGCCTGTCCTATGGCCACCTCTGTGCTTCTGTAACATGCACAGAATTTCATAAGCATGGGGTTTTTTTACCAGAACCAATGAAGAAATTTGAGGTCCTGGCTGCAAAGAAGTTGTGAACATCCCAGAGAAATTAATGCAGCTAAACCTTCCCTCAGACCTTCAGGATTAGGCTGATAACAGCAAAGAAATGTATCTCTTAAAATCCATGGAGCCTATTAAAATCAGAAATATTTCTGAAACCTTTATGAAGTCTAAACACCATTTGTAAGATTCCATCTCGTTTTCATCTAACAAGGAAATCTTGAATTATTTAATAAATTGCATTTGTTGGTGTTAAACGATCACTATTAAAATTCATTAGCTTGAAAATGCGCATGCTAGGAAGCTTTTCTGAATTTTTAGAAAGCACGTTGAAGTAAAAAGTCCTCTAGATAAACAATTCATCGAATCAAACTTGCAATATATTCTGAACCAGCCATAATTATTCAATAGAAACTGAAATCTTACTGAGCATTTATTCCAGTTGTTATTGGAATCTTAAAATAAACAATTTTTGAGATGCTTTAAATATTTTCGTACTTGAAATGAGACACACAGATGACTGGAATTTGAGACAGGCCCATTGCCTTTCCCTTCTCTCTTAATTTCATCGTGTCAGAGACTGTAGTAATTGCCAGAGTAACTGTGAAGGACAGATATCCTACACAGGATTTTCACCTCTTACAATTTGAACTCTCTCCACAAACTACTGTTCTCTATCTTCTGATGTATCTCGTTATAAAACCTTTCTTAGTGTTCAAGTTTGTTCTCTCTATAAAAAGCTGCTTCTAGTCCATCTATATTACACAGGAACCCTGATCTTTCTATATCCTGAGCCACAGTCTTGTAAAAAAAAATCCCTTAATTTTATTTTATTAGGAAAATAAACTTCTATTGTTGGATATGCCTGAAGTGATCTATTTTGGAAAACTAATTTTAAAGCAGTGGATAGAAATCCTCTACCTCACTGATACTCTTAATTGTGAATTATACCCTTGAACCAAAAATCCAGAATGTTGCTTAAGCCAATTGTATTACTCTTTAATGAAGACTGAGAAAGTCTAGCTCCTGTAAAATGACCAGCATGTTTTTCTGAGAGACTTGTTTGAAGATATAGTATTTTATTTTTCCTCTGAAAACTTTTTGAGAGCGCTCTAAAATGAGTCATAGGTAACTGGGAATTGGACTAGCTCTAAATTGCATACTTGTTAGAGGAACATAGAAAGGCCCAAACAATAATGGGCTTCACTCTCTTCCTTTATATTAAAAACAAAATGAAAACATAAAGGCTGTAAGAATAGTCATATACCCTGTATCAGGCAAAACAAACAGACAACAAACTAACCCAAAACAACCACAAAAAATGATCCAGCCTATTTATCCTGATAATGGACAAAAGTAGGTGGCTAGAGAAGAGTCCAAAAGCCAACGCTCACAGATGATCCATCCATTTAATATTTTCCAGATTCCAGCTATTTTCAGTTTTGGGGCTCTCTGGGATCTAGCCTGACTATTGTGCTCAAAATGCTTTAACTGAGGAGATATGCTTGCTGTGTGTTACCAGAACAGACCTTTAGCTCCTAACACATTTTTTGGAAAGGAGATAGATAGCTCAATGACCTGTTATATGGAGAATCATTTCTATTGGAAATTGCCTTCTATTAGCTTCATCCAATGCTCCATTGCTCCAAATTTGCAAGATAGTACAAACAGTTGATCACCGTCTCTTATCTTGTGTTATTCATGATTTTGAAGACCTATACAGTTTCCCTTTCAGTTATTTAATTTTAGAAACGGAATCATTACTTTTTTATAAAGACTACTTTTTTTTGACTGTCACTACTCTTCTGCTTAAACTTTCTTCAATTCTACTCTCTTCTTTGTGAGATGGAGAGGAGTAACAGAAAGTATTCAAAATGCTGTGAAATGATGCATTAGTGAAGTAAAGACCAAACAAACACTGTTCAGGGAAAAGATATGCCAGAAGTTATTAGAAACAGTTTTTATTATCTTAGCACTGTATCTGTATGCCTTTCTCTTCAGTGTCCTGAGGACCAAAACATTTGGATTAGTTTCTCTGTCAGTCAAATAGCTAAACCAAGCCTTTGAACATTTTTTAAAAAATTATTATTTTGTTGATTAACAGGACCAAAATTGTTTTCTCTACCTCAGAAGTCATACAAAATTGCTTCCTTTGCATGCCATCTGTGAAGGTGTGATTTCTGGAGTAGTCACACATGTAACAAGCTGTACCTCCCTCCCACTGACCATTTCCTCATGCTGCTTCCACCTGCAAAGGCTCAGATGGCCTACTGAGTGGTTACTTAGGTGTGCTCAGCTACACAAATAATACGTAAACAGAGACAAAGCATTTATACTGCACTGATTTCAGTAGTAATGGCCAAGAAAACATGTATGACTTTAAACGGTGTCAAAAAGAAAAAGAGTGCCTTTTTCAATAGTATCGATTGGTGGCATGTATGCCTCATATCTAAAAATTCACTGGATATTTTCTTTCTCACTGAAAATATTCCTGAAAGATCAACTGAGTAAAGATAAGTATGCATGTTCTTTCTTCTGCTGTTTCTCTATATGTGAAAACATTTGCCTAGTGTTTTACCACTGGCATCTTGTCTTGGGGTTACTTTATGATGTGTATCCCCTATCACTGCTCTATGCCCAGAAATTAACTTTGTGCCTTTCTGTGCCTTTAAACTGAGCCTGAGAGGCGGGAGAGAGAAAAAAAAACAAGTGAACTTTTCAAAAAAATTTGTTCAAGGACACAGACACACACTCCTCCGTTTCTGGCTGCGGCAGCAGGAAGGGGGGAAGAACCCTTCTTGCTTTTCAGCCAGCCTTCGGCTCTTTTTTCTCCGGAGGGAGACGGAGAGTTGAACTTTGTTTTTCCTGGGACTTTGGTTTGTCCCTTCTTCTCTTCTGGACTGTTTCAACATCAGAACACATCGTGAGAATTTTCCACCAAGGCCCCCAGAGGTGGGCCCACACTGACCCAGCTCTGAGGAGGAGGAAAGAGACCACACCTACAGAAGGACTCTGAAATCTTCCCAGGTTTCTTTCCACAGCAAGAGGTTTCATTATTTAGTATTATTATCCTTTTCCTGTGTGTTTGTTAAATAAATGGTTTTTATCTCTTTCACTTTCCTCCAAGGAAAATTTCTTTTTTTCCCAAACCTGGTGGGGGAGGAGTTGTAACCTGCCTTCTATCAGAGGATATTTTCCTCCAAATTTGGCCAAACCAGCACACGTCTGTGCTGCTGCTGGTTTTGACATATATCCTCTTGTAGGCTTGATGAATAGAAATGTCTGAAAATGGTGTCATATGGTCTAAAAGTGGAGTAACATCAGGCTGTAAACAATAGCATAAAGTGCTATTAAGCCTGTAGAGTAAACACACTCAACATGACAAAATGAGCCAACTGATGATATTTCATGGTTTTATGCTAGCTGAAGTAAACTGATCCTCCTCCAAACTCATTCAATCACAGTTCTCTTCAGAGCTGTTTATAACATTACTAAGTCCCAGACAAATTTAGATAAAAGTCTGATTTATGTTTTCAAGTAGATAGTGTCTTTAAGATGAAACTGAAATATAGCAACTAATATATATATTCAAAACTTATAATGAGCTTTGAAGGCAAACTTCCCACTACAATAGATAATTTTATGGTGATTGTAGGGCTATTCCTAATGTGTCAAAAATAATGGCAAAATATATTATAGGAGCTTTTAATTATAAAATACTCCTCAGCAAGCTGAAGATATTTACATATAGCAATGCCTATAGGCATACTTTATAATGGTTACAGCATACAGGCTGATAAGCTCTTCTTATATTAAATTAAAAACAGGAGATATATTTTTAGTAATTGTCATCATATTATTTGATTGCAGGAAACGTGTTTTATATGAAAGAAAAATACAGTAATCCTCAGAGAAAAATCTACATGAAGGAAGAAATCATCGTGATTTTCTGTTTTAAAGAGAATTGGGTCATTATGATCATTTTATGGAGAAACTAGGCCGTAACTGGCTAAACCAAGGAGCTGTGCCTTACTTATTAGGGTGATCTGATTTTCTAAAAACTTCCTGAAGCATAAATGTTCATGAATTTGCAGAAGTATAAATTGAACACTTTTTGCTGCAATGACTATAAATATGGACTGGCTATTAAGATAACTGGGGCAGAGAATTTAATCTAAAAGTCCCTTATTAATATAACTTGATCTCAGAGTGAAGTATGTGTTTGAACTGATCATTTTGATGGAAGTTTTTTGCTACTGCATAAGATGACAATCACATTGGTCCTTCTTATTCAGTGTAAATGTGTAGGATCTCCTAATATTCTGATGATGGTCAATAAAATGAGAAAGAAAAAACAGTGGGCTATTAAATACATTTTAGTTTATCTGCCATTCTTAACCAGACTGGGGAAACATTACAAAACCAGAAGATAATATTTTAAAAAATTAAATACTATAGTAATGTAATAAGATATGTATTAATAAAATGTTTACACACATGAAACGCTTTCATTGAGGGAAATAGATGATCCTGCCATCTAGTAATGATAAAAGTTCAGCTGGTCCTGAAAACAATGTTGGGTTGCATGAAGAATTTACATTTGCTTTGTTAAATGCTGTAGTACTTTCCAGCACCTTTCAAAGCATTGTCACCTTAAATACAGTTTGAAATGATCCTTACTTCATTAAGGAATATTAAAACATTAAAGACTGGTGGAAGTCTGAGACCAACCTTTTCCCAGTAGGATGCTGTGAGACTTCAAATTTTGGCACAGTAAAACTAGGCATTTACTGTTCTCATTCTATTTTCTTGGCACTCTTTTTAATAATGTGACCTCTGAACAAAACATTAATGATAGATTAATGATTCTGCCAAGTCTGTTTACAAATGAAAGATTGTGGGTGAAGATACTAGAATTTGATTTTCCTTTTTACCTTTTGAAGAAAAGCTTGGGTTTTCATTAAAACATTGACATGCAGGGTGATGTTTTTTCATACTTTTATTTTAAAAAATCAATATGGTTTTACAATTTCTCCAGAGAGAAAGACAAAAACTACTTTAAAAATAGTTTTCATCATTAAATGTCACCATTCTTTTGTTAATCCACTTACTTCCATGGGATAAGATCTGAGTATCTTCTTGCTGTCTCATCCACAAAACCTTAACACTGCTTCTATCAGCTGCTAAGTGCTGTCATAATATAAAATTTTTCCTCATGCACAGAGTAGTTTTTTCATCCTTAAGGATGTCAGGACTTAGTTCAGTTTAATTTCCACGGTGGAAATTAATTTCTTCTGCTTTGTTTTGGGGTTTATAGATAAGTCCCAACTCAGAATACCATCAAGTAGACACGAAATCCTTTAAGCATATGTGTATCTTTCTACATGATTTATATATAACTTACCTGGCATTCCCTATACCAATCCCAAGGTATTGTCTGTAGTGAGTAAAGAGGAATATCTGCTTTTGCAATGTGAGTCAGATCCCAGGGGGACTAAATTGCCCTTTGTAGGTACCTGTCTGATTTCAGTAGTAAAGATAAAAGTGAGGGCAAGTAAGTTCTGAATTTATACATTATGTGTTTTATAGCAAATTAGCCTTGTTTTTTTATAAGCTAACTTTAGTCTGTGGATGTCATCACAGGATTGGATAAATTTATTTCTGATGCAAGTTAACTTTTAAGCACTTAAAAATGGTATTGGATTTTGTCTCAGGTCAGCTATATGAAAATTACTCCTGAGATACTCTGGAAAATTGGGTTAGTTTGTTTCTTTAGTAAACATCTATGATAGGGTCTGAGACAAATATTTCACTGTGGCAGTCAATTCAGTGTCAGATTAATGACAATCTGCTCTGTTTCTTTCCTAGTCTCTGATACCTCAAGCTAAGCATACTTGACTTTCATACCTCATGCCTCCAACACCTGGCTCTGTTAATGCAAACACATTTAACATACCAAGAAATCCATGTTTATCACATGACACTATTATATTTTGTCCCTTTCCTTTTTCTGTTTCTTTCTTTCAAAAGGGGTGCAGTTCATCCTGTTTTTCTAAGAGATTTATTAAGATCCTTAAAAGATGAGAGATGGGAGGCATCGGGATAAGTACTATAGACTTCATGGCCAGAAATGCAATGAGGCTCTTGAGAATATTTCAGGGCATTAGTTTATTCATGAGCTAAAGACAGTGACTGCTGAGTGAACAGTGATCATCACAGTATACCCAATAGGTTTGAAGCTTCATACAAGGATATGCTAAAAGCTTTTAATATTCTCTCAGCTTGTAGCAAATCCCTCCATTATTTTTTGTGTTAAATGAATGCAAAGTGCACTCATCTAAAAATCTGTCTGTCTAAAAATAATATTTTTTGGATGAGCTGCTTGGAGAATAGAAAAGAAGAATGAAAAAAACACTTCTCATGCTTTGATAGAAAGTTATTTTATTTTATATGCATTAGCAAAACTGGAGTCAGCATAGGGTTTGGGGTTTTTTTCTTTTTTTTTTTTTAGCGTAAGAGAATAGCATTGCAAGTTAGAGATGCTCTCAGAGAATATGGTGAAAGAGAAGTAGAAGAGCAGTTACCATAGTACAACAACTTTGAATGAAAGGAAACTACTGAGATGTTGTCTTGCAGTAACCTTTGTTTGGTGTGGGTTGCCAACACAAAGTTGGATACCATCTGGAAATTTATACACTTTAAAATACATTTATGCAGTAAGTTTCTTCAGCTGATCTCAGAGGACTTTACTACATCACTGTAATGCAGAAAAAATGAAAAGTAAACTGAAGAGAAGAATGCTTCCTTAGCCTTCAAAAGATCATTAAATGGCAATCAGGTTAGTGGAGTAAATCTAGACATGTGGTTTGGTTTTCAGTTCCTTCAAAATCAGCCAGGAGACCTTAGCTGTAGTTTACTTCTTCTGAATGCAAAGGACATTTGTTACAATTTGTCTGTGCAGTGGATTTGCAGAATGTTGGGATGCAGTTACAGGTCCCTTTGCACTGCTGAGCCTGTGCAGTGGTAGCAGTGTGCTGACACTGGTCCGGAGTGTGTCAGTACGGCCTCTCCACAGCTGCCACGGGCCTCAGGCAGAGGAGGATGCAACGAGGCTTGTGCATGGAACAAGCTCCTGACTTTTAGGTGATGTGTATTTCCCTCTCTGATGCTAAACTTACCTTATCTTGTATCTTATACCAAGATGCAAGGTCACACAATAGCTTTCTACTCATCTAAGAAATCAGATGGGGGAAGAATGGTGCAAAATTCAGTTTGATTTCAGCCCAAGAAAAGAAAGTGGCATTAAGTCCTGTATGTATACATGGAAGGGGTTGTGGTTTTGTTCCAGAGTGCTGTGTGGACATCTGCAACACAGTTGTTGTCCTATATGTTCCAGTATGTTCCAGAATAATTTTCATGTAGCCGCATTGCTAGGGAGTGAGAAGTTCTTCAAAACCAGCACATGTGTATGAATTTAGACCCAGATCATCAAAGATATTCAAGTGACTAATTCTGACTAATTCCCACCAAAATATACTTTAGTTAGGTACCTCAGTGCCATTCCTACCTTTGATGTACCTCTCTATCAGTTTCAGTAAGGACAGCATTTAAATGTAATATTGATGTTCAATTTACATTGTTTACAGAATGGGTGTTACTACACCAGACAATTAATAATGGCAACTCTAGATATGCAATGCAATCGATATTTATTTACAGTGTCTTTATCCATCTATAGTTACGAAGAATGAAAGTAGTGGATGCTGTGAATTTCAGCCTGACTACATAATATATTAGTGCTGACTTGCAAGCCAAACAACTAGAGCACTGGAGAGACAGTTTTATATTCTTGCTTGAGGTCACTGAGAAATACAATTCCTATCTCTCAGGAAATTCTGTCTTTTACAAAAAATTTGGTTTGAACCCAACCCAAAACCAAACCTTCACATTTCATTAGCAGCAAAAAGTGATTATTTCTGTTTTGAGTCTAGTGATACTTTTAAACCTTTAAAATTTTTTATTGATAAATACTTCATAAAATTAACCCATTCTCATCAAAAGGAAAGATTTTTTACTATTATTAAAATGGAGTACTTTCACACTGTATTATTGAAAACCAGAAAGAATTTGAATTTCATGTGGGACAAAACATGGATTGTGATTAGGATAAAAATACTTTTAATCTCTGATGTTGTTATTTGAAACCCCACAGATGAAAAAAGAGATATCTTCAATTAGTTACTATCAAAAAAGACTTCTTCAGTTAGTCATGCCTGAATCCCTGAAGAATTTAATAGTGTTGATTTTTTTTTTTTTTT